>VZTO01000348.1:0-73491 GCA_013400615.1 Syrrhaptes paradoxus | reverse complement strand
TCAGAAGATGAACTGGAAAATAGTTACTCAGAGCTTCCCTTCAGTACATTAACAATTCCTGCATGCTTTCAAATGAAGAAATGTGGAAAAAATTAAGTGTTACAGTATAGATTATAATACCTTTAGGAGCCTTGCATCTTATTTGAACTTAATTGTAATATTAGCGATTTAGGGTAAGGCAGGAATATGTCAAGTTAAAATGATCAGACTTGCACATCAGGGAGCTGTTTGCTCTCAGGCCTGTAAGAACATTTCTTACAGTCATCTTAAAGGAAACAATTCCCAAGTTTTTGTCTTACTCTAAACACTAACTGAGAATTGTTCAACTAAACATAGCTGTGATATTAGGTGAAGGTGGTGCACATAGTATATGGTACTTTGAATAACAAAATAGTACTTTTTGTGTAATAAAAGCTTTTAGTGTAGAAAGCAAAATTGGCATATAGCTGTTATGTTAGCTAGAGACTAGAAATTTTTACGTTAAGATTAAAACTAACTCACTACATTGTTCATGTCTCTTTTTAATCTCAGAGAATGCATTTCTAGCATTCTTCTTGCATTTCATGCAGTGACAACGAATCCTTACCATGCCGAGCCATTCAGCCAGTTGATGCTACTCCATATCAAAACCAAACTCAGACGAAAGCAATCTGCTACTTCTAACCATAAACCCAGTAATTGCCATAGCACTGTTTCAGGACATAGATAGAGACCTGCCTCTGAAATGCTCGTTACTGATTTCCTTGTCTCTGCCTCTGAAGCAACTAGTAAGACAGAAGAACGTCCTTTCATTGAGTTTTAAATGCATCATCTTTCTTTCAGTAGATGGATGCCATTATTCTCAGATAACCTTGATATTATTCATGCTTTGTAGTTGTATTCCTCAAAAAAAGCTTTTTGGTCTTACCTCTTGTGGAATTCTCTCATTTTTATCACTTTTCTCTGACTTATCTTTTTTTTTTCTAGTCTTTCAAATTTGGGGTAAGGTGTTTACTGATGAGTTCATATGTTGCCATTAGAGATGTACATTATTTCTGTGTTATCCATTGTGCTTTCTGTTAGTGCATTTTCATGAAGTGATCTCAGTTACATTTTAGTCTTCTGAACATTTAGCTTAAAACACAGGACTATAGAAGTAATTCTTTGTTCCATTTTGCGTTAAGTTGAATGTATAGATTTTTGCTTTCTTCCCTTGTATGCTGTTTGATCACCTAGCTTTGGTTATTTTGCTATCTTAAGTAACTTGGACTTCTTTTTCAGTACTTAATGACACTGGTTCAGTCACAAGTTTCTGACATTCCCACTTCTGCTTTTCACTTGGGTTGGAATGGACCTCTGCAGGTCATCTGGTCCAAATCCCTTCAAAAACAGGGCTGACTTCAGAGTTAGATCAGGTTGCTCAGAGCCTTGTCCAGTCAAGGTCTCAGTGTTTTGAAGGATGCAACCTTCTGGCCAGCCTGTTTGCATTTTGACCCCACTCAGGGTGAAGATTTCCACCTCCCTCTGCCCCCCCTGTACCTAATCGAAATTTCCTTTCCTGCAACTTTTTGCCTCTTATCCTTTCACTCTATATTTCAAAGTTAATCATAAATCTTCGCTGTTCACATACTCTGTTTGCTATGTCACTTCCCTGTTTCTGGGACTATAACCAGTTGGCCATATATGGTTTATATACTGAAAGTGAAATGCTAATAGAAAGGCGGTTAAACCAGTGTTTTAAGAGACTTCACTGCTTCCTCTAAATTCTAGAAACATGCCTTTCCTACAAACGTAACTTTGGCAAAGGCAGGCGCCTATCCTACTAAGTGGTCCAAGAAAAACTGTTGGGTCCATGTCCAGTCCACAGGAAGTGGGAAAGGAGCCCTGCCTTCATTGCTGTGGCAACCTCAGCATTGGAAATATTCAGACCAAAGAATTCGAGAGTAAGTTTTGTAGTTGCCTTGGCCGCATGATGAGGAAATCTGGATTGTTCCAGAGCAGAAACCTTGTTTCCAAGTTCAGTGAAAACAGGAAGAATTTTCTAACTGCTGTTTTCTGTCCTGGTTTTGATGGATGTGAATTTATTAATCAGGGTATCCAGATCTCTAATGGATCTTTTTGGTCTGAAAATGTTTTCAGGTAGCTAACCAGATTAGCAAAGTGATAGTTTCAGACCTATGCCAGTTACATGGACACAGCTCAGATGATCAGTTCTGATGATAAGTATTCTAGGATCTCAGGATATAAGAGCTATGACTATGGGTGATTCCTGTAATACAGTGATGACTTGTTGAATGCCATTGAACTCTTCACATGAAATTTCTCCTGTAGTCTTTTTTAAGTTAGGGAAGTGCTGGGAGTGGAAAGTCATTTCCATTACCAGGGTATAGAGTCTCTCCCCATGTGAAATGAAAAAAGACATGTATCCTTGAGGCAGCAAGATCAAGTTGCACATGTAATTCAATTCAGATGTGGCTGTACTAATGGTGAATGAACTAGAGACAAATCTCAAACCCAAAAATCTTCTCTCTCATTCCCAGATGCTGAAAACCACAGGAACCAACTCTGTATTACCCATATTTATGGCTTGTTTGAATGTAGTAGCTCTCAAAATTACCCTTTGTAGTCAAAGCCAATCATTCTTCTGGTCTAGCCTGTGTTTTGTTTTTTGTGATCTTGAATGTGAATTACTAAAAGAAAATGCAAAGAATTATTTAATTACAGATTGTGCATATGTGTGTATTTATGTGAAGTAGTTTAGACAAAGCACATTAAATGCCTTCAACGATTGTACGCGAAGTTCTGCCCCACAGCAGGAGTGTGTACACCTTATCACTTGAGAGACTGTCTTACTTCTGTGTTATCTGTTGTAGGCATGCTTAGCCCTGCCTGTCATGTTTAGTACGTACGATGTAGTTGGGGCCATCTCAGGCCTGCTTGGTCAGGTCCCTGGTGTGATGAAACACTTCATTGTTCTTGTTCCTTTTCATGGTTCTGGACTGCTAGGAGGCATTATGTGCCATTTCCACTTTTCTGCGTTGTATTCTTGCTTTGAAAAGTACGTATCAGCCTCATTCAACAGTGCTGAAACCTGTCTTCAATTAAATTGTATCTTCTTCTGAGTCATGGGGTTTGTAGAAACTGGACCCCAAAGGTCTGGGTTTTTTCTGGCTAAGGACTTGCCAGAGACTGGATCTCTTAAATGTGTCAAGATCAGTCCCCTAAGACATGCTTTGTTTTTCTGATGCTTCAGTCCAATTGGATCAGTGATCTTGCAGCCTCATGAAAGCTTCAGAGGCCATTTGAGTATAGTCCATTAACTCGCTTCCTGCAGTCAGATTTATGCCAACTGTTGGGTGATCGATCTTTAAGTAGTCACTGACATCACTTAAAAGAAATTCATTGCTTTCTTCAGGTTCCCAAAAATTCCTCCCCCCCCCCCCCCCCCCCCCACTTTATTAGTAGAGAGGGGATTTTTTGTGTTAGGACAGTAACTAGAGATAACTTCAGCAATGCCTCAGGCGTAGGCAATTTAGAGCACTGGTTCACTCCAGTTCAGCACACCTTGTCTGCTCTGTAGGTGGTGTTGGAAACCACTTGCCTGTAGGCACCTCTGCTTCTGCCACCACTGTGCTGCCACCATGGGACACATCATAGACTGTGACCACCTTCCCTTCACCTCATCCCACAACAGGTGCCTGAAGATTGGAGACCTGAAAAACACAAACACTTACAGATAATAATACTTGTACTTTGCACCGACCTTTACCCAACCTTTTTTGAGATACAGTAGTTCAGCTTAAATTTCTTCCTGTAGTAATCTGAGGTGCACTTTAATTATGAGATAAAGGTACCCAGGTTTTTCATTAAGCTGCTTGCCTTGAAGTTTGTGTTTCACGGTATTGCCACAGACAGTTTTGTCTCTCTCAGTGGTATGAGGTTCTTTAGATGAGCCCACACAAGGTTGTAGTATTAGTTGACAAAGCTAGGGGAGTGGTCACCTCTGTGTATACACCATTGTTTTGAGTGTCAGAAGTGTCCTCCTTTGCAGAGTACTTCACTATGGTTGGGGTTATAATTGAGTGTTCTTCCTGCCACTTCTCAAGGAGATGGTGTGAGTACCTAGGGCTGATGTGGCATTTGGTAAGGTGTCTGTGCAGTTGCTGTTTGTGGGAAGAAACCCTCTGACAGGTCATTATCAATGTGTCAGGCACTTCATGTTAGCACCATAGGTGACTCTATGCATCTTTCTCTTCATAATAGAATAGTTAAAAACCCACAACTTGAATTAATTCAGATGGGGATACTCATTTTCCTCCCTTTTTCCCCTTTCCATAAGAGTCCTTACAGTTTGTGGATATCGGTCAAGTGGCTGAGAAGGATCTTAAATGGTGGTAGGCATATCTGTGCCCCAAACATGAAGAGCAGGAGAGTTCCTTTTTCCTATAGATATCAGAAAGAAAGAATTGTGGTATATGTATAACCAAGATGCAAAATAGACACTGCAACTTGAAGAACTCCAGTTAGAGGAGTTGCACTTTAATGTAAACTTGTGTATGATTTTTTTTAAAACTGATGAAGTGAGCTTTGACTTCTGACTATCTTGAATATTCAGAGCATGAACCTTATTGAAAACTAAGCTGTTGCAAAAGGCCAGTGAAGTGATTGTTCCTGCATCCTGTGGATGTAGCTTGATGACTGTACATTTCAGCTTAGTTTTTTGAGGATGTGCCTGAACTAGGAATGTTAACTAGCTAAAATAGATTTAATACAGCTGTGTATTATCAAGGAGAGAAGGAATAGGATTTCATATTCTACCTGATGGGGTTTGGATTAAAAGGCAATGGGGTAAACGTGACTCGGAACAGATTTGTTGCTGGCATATCGAAAAAAGACCAGCCAAAAAAAAAGCCAGCCCTGTTAGTGACCATACTATGTTTTAATAATTTATCACAGTTAGGGGGATAATAAAAAACTCGCTGAACAATTGAGTATGTTGTTTCTCTGAATTCCTCAAAGATTAATGCTTCTCTACTTACTGAAAGCAGAATTTTTTTTTGTTTTGTAGTCCAAGGTAGCATATCTTCTTAACCAGTTTTTACTGTATATGCAACCACTCTAAATGGGAAATGTTTAGGGTTAGCACAGGGGCAAGTTATGCTTTCCCAGTGGGCATTCTGTTGGTTCAAATAGCTTACAATAAATATATATAGCCAAGTGTTAGGAAAGACAAATTATTTTTCATTAAGTTAGGAGAGTCGAAAACCATATCTGGATCACCACTGGAAAGAGAGAAGTCTTCACAAGTTTCAGCTAAACTTAAACCTATTATTTTACAATCTTTCCTCTGAAACAGGTGACTGAGCTCACATGCTTCTTATGGGCAGGTAACTAATGCCTGTCACATCTGTGGGGACCTACCAGCTCAGTGAGAAAGGCCAGCTCTGCGTTGTTGCCACAACAGAGACACTCAGGGCACTTTTGCTTTGGGCTGCAGCTGCTAAGCACAGCACAGGGATCTGGGCTCCAGAGTATTGTGGTAGGCACAGGGGCAGGCTATTGAGAGGCAAGAGCCAGAGATCTGTTAAAACACTGTGACAGCTAGAAACAAACATGATACACTGTGAACTGAAGAAGCATCCCTCTGAAGGGGATCATGACTTCTCGCTACTCTTACGGCATTGCTTGTGTCTGCTTCACAGGACTCCTGGATGTCCTGAAAGAGGTGGGCATGCTGAGGCTGGGGAGTGTCTTTCTAAGGGTCAAAGCAGCACCAGCCCCAGAACTGTAATTTCAGTAACAGGGACTTTTCTGAAGCACAACCGCAGTGGTTGTGTCAGAGTGGCCATTTGGAGTGGTTGCTCCATGCCCTGTTTGATTTTCATTTGCAAAAGGGATAGCCCACAAAAGCCATCATCTTGTTGAAAAGATGGTGCTCATCTTTTTCTTCCTTTTCCCCTTGTGTGTAGAATAGGTTAATTTTCAAAGAAATTGAAGCTTTGCTTAACTGTCAAAGGAAAGCCAATGGTCAGATTCCCTTTTTGTGGGAAGGTGGGGGTGCAGGTATGGGGCAGCAGAGAATCTAAGACACTGTGTTTAGTCTTAAATGTCTCTGCTGAATTGCACAGAAAGCCTAGCTAGGATTCTGCAGCTGTCAGCATGAGTATCTAGTTAACGGGAAGAAAAAAAAATAACACAATTTTTTAAAGAAAAAAAAAACACTTCCATGGCTGAATATTTTGAAATGTTTACCCTTAAAGAAGAATACACAACACATCATTTTGCAAAGAATTGGCAAAGTGTTTTGAAGATGATGACAGCTAAAAGAGCTCACTTTTTCCTTTTTGGGTCTAGTCCTATTTTCTTGGAATTGCAGCATGTCTCTTTTTTTTTTTTTATTTTTTTTTTTTCCCCCTTCCACCTTGTCTTGAGTGCCAAAAATGTAACTCTGTGGCTACATCAAAGGCTTAATCTTGGGGCAGAGCAGGAGGTAAGCAGGTGTGGTGTCTTGCTGATCTTCCATTGCTCTGTGCTTACTTTCCTTGGTTCTAATTAATTATTCTTGCAATTCTGCCTCCCACTGTTTACACTGTTCCAGACAGTTGCTTCATGTGGTTTTTCTCTCACCAAATCAGAGCAACTGCCCACCCTTCTCCTTCTGATCTCAAACCAGGGACCAAAGACACCATTAAATTTCAAAACCTTCCCTACACTGGGTATATCTGACAGTATCTCCTCTCTGCTTTCCCTCCCCATTGCAACAATATCATGTATCTAAGCCAGAGCCCTGTTCAGAGAGGAGATCTGTATCCCTGGTTTCATTTAATTGCCTTTTTCACTGAATCACTGGCAGATGCAGCTAAACCAGGGCTAACGCCAGCCCTGCCACGCTGCGGCTGCTGCTGGCTGCCCAGCTCCTGCCAGCCTTTCCAGCCCTCCCCCAAGAGACCCCCCCCCTTTGCCTGAGGTCACTCGGCTGCTCTTGGTGTGCATGGCTTCTGCTGCACCTAGCTGTAAGGTGCAATCCTTTCCAAAGTGACAGCCTACAGCTGCTGGCAAAGGCCAAACAGGCTGATGCCAGCATTGGTTCTGTATGGCGTATAAAGTGACTGTGAGCATTTTGATTTCTGACCATGTTTTAAAGGTGTAAAGAAGAGGTGTTCTCTTGGTTTGGTGCTGTGAAGGGTGCTAGCGATGTTGCTGGTGGCTGTTGGCCATCAGCATGGCTTCTGTGCAGCTAGTAGTACCTATGAAAAGCTAACTTAAAAATCAGGGAGTGTGGACCAGCCAAAGCTAGGTCTCTTTCTTTAGCAGTCTGCTTGCTTGTGAGTTGCATTGTGAGTTTTTCCCGAGATGTGCAGTCTTTTTTCCTTCTGTGTAATGAAAACCTTTCAGAAAACTTCTGGACATTGCAAAGAAAATCTTTTGCATAGCAGCAAGTGATCAAGTCTTAGAGAAAACCATTTTACATTTGCAGTGTTTGTACTGGACTGAGTTTTGGCCCCCCTTTTCTGTTGTTAAAGCCAGAAGCATCAGTTATGGGTACAACTGTGCAAGGCCAAAGGCAGCTGTAAAATCATATGAAAGAAATTAAACTTGCTTTCCTGTGCCTAATAATGTTGTAAATTCTGTGATCTGAAATTTTAGGATCTTGTAGAGTTAGCAGTAATTACCAGCTGTCCTGTCAAACTTTGCCATAGCTGGCTTAAAATGCTGGGGTAAGCATGGAATTACCCCTGTCCAAAGTACTCGTCTCCAGTCCCTTTCCAAAATGCAGAGGAACACAAAGAATAAGAAAGCAAATCTTTCAAGTTCATATCAAATGTCTTTCTAGATGACACTGAGACTGTTCACAGTTGGTCACGCAGAATCAACCTGCAATTGGTACCACATTTTGATGTAGAGCACAATGGTTAGAATTTTCAAGACAGTTACCTGTGACTTTTATACTTTTCTCTAGTTTGCAGATTTTTCTTTGACAGACAGCAAGTGCCGTATTAAAGAGTAGAGGTGGCTCCAGTTACTTATTTGCACTGCTGATAAATGGTGTCTCCTGTGCTTGCCTGGGTAAGTAAATTGAAAGTATCTGTGATGGTCTTTTTCTGTCTGTCTTTCTTTCTTTCTTTCTCTCTTTTATTTTTTCTTTTTTTAATTTTTTTTTTCATCTCCAGGGGAGGGTAGGAATGCAAGAACTACAGCTCCTCTGCGATTTTTACGAAGTCCTTTGCTTTTTTGCTTTTCTGCTTAGCTACATAGGGCTGAACTTTGGTCCTGAAGATCAGGGTATGTACAAGCATTGCATTTTAACCCTAAGTCTTGTTTGTTCTAAGACTAAGTAAGAAATTTGCAGAATCTTATGTGATTTCCACCCTGCTTTTCAGGATGAAAATAGTGGTCATTCCTGGAAATTTTCCTTTCTGTGCTTATATTTTACTGTACTTCAAGAACTGGTCTAGAATTGACATGATTTTTCATATCACTTAGCTGAAGAAAGCAAGTAAGTTTTCAATTATTTCCAATACACTGAGAATGCTGAAAAGAGAAAAAGAGAAGGAGAGGATTTGAATTGTCTGCTTTTAACTTAGAAATAATACTACTGCTCTGAACCTGTAAGCAAAGACTAAATAAAACCCTTGGAAGAGAACACTGCTTTTCTACTGTGATACAAGAGGACTCCTTACCTGATGCACAGTTCTACCAGAAAAGTTTCTCTGGGCTATAAATGTCATCGGCTGACAACTGCACCATGTGGCAGAGAGCTAAGGTGGGGAAAATGTTTCAGACCACGAGATTGACTTTTTAAGTTAGATCAGGCTTTTTTTTTTTTTTTTTGCATAAAGTTCCTGAACCACATCACGACGGTATTGGAGCTCAAAGGGAAAGAGCGAGGGGGAAGGAGCAGAGGGTGTGTCATGCCACCAGCCTCCAGTGCGTTTGAGCCCACACTGAGAAGCGCCAGTCTTCGGTCTTTCTACTTTCAAATACTTCAATGCCCATGTGGGGGTTTAGTGTTCTAGCTGTTATTTAAGTAGATTGTTTAAAATAATTACATTTCAGAGTCCATTACTCAGTGCTTTCTTACTCTTGTTTGCCTCACATCATGATCATCATCTGTTTGAAATCAAGGTTTCATATGGTAGCAATCTGGAGTGCAATGACTGTGTTCTTATTTGGATGTTTCTGTTATTTTTTTAATATTATACATCTAGTTCTGGCTAAAAAGAAAAAGAGAGGGATTACAGGAGTATTTGTGGTATTCCAGTCTCAAGAGCCACTCAGAGTAGCTAACTTCCCTCTAAAACCCTGACCACTAGCTACCGAATAAACTTGTGTTACTGTTCCTCCGTTTGGGCAGTGCTTTCAGTGAACATTTCCTTCATCTATGTGCATTGTGCTGATACCAGCAGTTTGCTCCCTGTGAGCCTCCTGAGCTCTGTCAGACAATGTTTCCATCAGATTGTGGATGGTTTTGCATGAGGGGCTTGGCAAAGCAGCGTTATCAGTATTGTCTTCTAAAAGGCAGGCAGTGTTAGCTGACCCTTTTTTCCTCTCTCTGCCCTATCTCCTGTGTTTTCTTATAAGGAAAATAATATTGTACAATGCAAGGGTAAGGTGGAAGCAACATTGTTATCTCGGGGCTTTGAAGGAGGAGTAGGTAGGGTCCTGAGGGTGGTGGTCCCCATAACACATCCATCTTTTCCCAGCTAAACCCAACTTTGCGAACTGCTGCAGTACAACACCAACTTCTGAGCTTGCATCTGGATTTACTATGAGTGTTCACAGAAGTTGTGAGCTGCTTCATGTGGCTGTCTGGGCTTGCAACTGAAACTTCCTTATCTATTTATTGTAGCACTCTTCTGACCTGAGGCACTTGTTTACTCTGCTTTGGCTGTTGCCTGAGGCCTTCCAGGGGAGCAGGAGTCCTGTCCTCAGCTTCTCTTGGCGTCCTTCTGCCCCAACCCTGGGGGCAATGTTACCTCTTATCTCCCAACACACGTTCCTCTGGGGTGGCAAGCTGGTGTGATGGCTGCTGTCTGATGTCCCAGCAGATGTGGGCTTGTGTGTCAGAAAGTGGACGTGGGACCTAGAATCAAGTCAGACAGCTTTCTATGAAGTTTTTTTTACCTCTTAGATTTATATAGATATATAGATATATAGATATGCATAAGAACCCAGCTCCTCTGATACCAGCTTTCAGCATCACAGCCTCCCCCTTTTTCATATGAAAACACTTTGTTTACCAGAAACCCGTGTTATATTGTGGATCCGCTCTAAATTTAGCCGAACTAGACAGAGTTTAGCCTAACATCCATTGACAGTTGCTCCTTCATTGTTTAATACCGTTCCTGTTCTATGAAACGTGCCTCAGTTTGTGTTTGCTCTGGCTTTTTCCTGAGGTGCCAGTCATTGCTGTTTATGCTTCCCAATATTTTTGACCAAATCAAGCAGTTGTTCTGGGAGAAAAACATCTGGAAGGTGACCTTAACTAGGTCTCTGGGGTTTATATATTTAAACACTTGGAATCTTGCTTCCCGGCTGCAGCAATGAGCAAGTATTCCCATACTTTATCCAGTAAAGGTGAGGTACAGTTTTCCTTAGCATTGCTACAAATATTTTCTTCTTCATTAATACTGGTTTACTCACCAGCATGTCAAGTTTCCTTTCTCCTCTTACAGGACAGACTCCTCACAATAAACCCTGGACTCCCTGACAAATTTTCAGTGGTTGGAACTTCTTTTTTCATTTAATACTTCCATTTAATACTGTTGTGTCTGGCAACTGACTTGTAAGTGTGTGAGAGTGTCCAATTGGAAGTTAATAATCTCATTTGCTTTTCAGAGTGCTTTGCAGCAGGCTATGGACAGATTGTCAATTCCCCTTAGCTAGCAGTGCTTGAGGTGATCATTTCCGTCCACTGTGTGCTTGCCAAAAATGAGGCAATCCATTACATGCCTTTTTTTTTTTTTCTTTTCCCTCCATATGGTAATATTGCCTTGACCTGTGAAGCTCACCACAGCTTGCTTGACTGGTTTTAAGCCTAGCATGACTTCCTGTTGCAGGATTTTGGAGACAGACTCAGAGTCTGAGCTTCCTTTTAGATTGTGTGCAGCCTGCAGAAATTGAATTATCTAGGGACAAGTACAGGTCTCCTAGCAGTCTCTCTAGGGCTGCTGCTTGGGTTTCCACTGCAGTCTGGTTTCTTTTCAGGTCTTGACAATGTCAGGGAAGCTGGTCAATATCAGTCACAAACTCAAAACCGCCTTAAACTGCCCATCTTCTCATCACAGACTCTTCCTGTTATCCTCTGCCTGACTCACCTGACAGCTGCTAAGTGTACCAGGTACACTACTTTGCCAAATGAGGTCCTCTTCTTTGTTGCTAGCAAGTTCTCACTTCATCGGGTGAAATGCTGCTTAAATATTTCCATTCTGGAGGGACTCTATACACTCAGTACTGTGGCATTCTCGTTCTTCCAGGTGTGTCTAAACCCAAGCTATTCTTTTCATCAGCTCTTGTTAGGGTCTGATGTTTGAGAACTGCACAGGGCAGAAGGTGCTTGGAAACATGCCTTCAGTGCCCAGTGAGGAGGTCGCAGGGCACCCCAGTACCAGAGAGTGTGTTCCTTCGTGCAAGGTCCTCTTCCTCAGTCCAGACCTCTAGCAGATAAGCCGCTTGCTTGTGGACTCACACTTCCCTGCTGGCCTCTGTATGTGCATGGGTTCAGCTGCTACTTTCTGACAGGCATCTTTTTGTTCTGTGAATATGGTGGGATGGTTTGGTTTTTTTGAAAGTTCCAGAACTGTTCTTTTGTGTGCAATAAAGCCAAATGAGTAGTTATGGTGGCAAATGACTGGAGAACACTTTTTTTAGTATAACCTGGTTCTGTGTGTATATTAAATATATCTGCATGCACGTGTAAAAATAATGAAAATATTTTAATACTTGTCTATATGGTGTTTTTGGTGTGGTATTTTACATGTGGATTAGGGTCACATGGACCACCTTTTCCATTTAGAAAGTAAAATTTAATCACTGTCCGTATTTATTGATGGAAATCGTATGCTTGGAAGTAAAGTTCTTTTAAGGGTGCAGATAAATGGCCTGCAAAATGAAGTATATACAAATAGGCAAACTGCTGTGTATTAACCGAATGCATTTAGTTGCAATCCTTGTTAGTTCATTTGTGTGTGTTGTACTGGTTAAACAGGCACCTTCATGTTTGGTTGCTGTTCCACGCACATGCAAGTGAACACGCATGCATACAAACAGCTCAAGAATAATCTTTTTGTCATTTACTGTGCTGTTTTACTATGTTAATCAATGCCCTTTGTGTAGTTGATTCATCTGTAGATTTTTAGCAGTGACATTTTGTGTTTGGCAAAATGAGGTGCATTGTTTTGAAGAGCCAGCTGTCCTCTGTGGCTGTGACCATCCTGCGCTGGGTGCTGCAGGATGCAGCTGGGCATCACCACAGCAGCCAGGCCAGGGAGAAGACAGCCCTCTGCCTGGGGGCTAGGTTGTTTTGCTGATCAATGAGTATCTTCCAGCAGCTCAAACTCCCCCATTGCAGACCCTTATCTCTAGAGTGTATTTATCTACCAAGTTCGGTAGTGGACTTCTTTTTTGCCTGTCCAGATACATCCAAGTTTTTTCAAGATCATCACTGTTTTGGAGAGAAAACTTGCAGAAAGACATCCAGCTCAAACGGGGACAAAATTAAAATGAGAGTCACCTGGTGTCTTCAATATTGTGTGATTTCAGGAACGTGGAAAGAGGAAGAGTCCTTAATTAAATGCTTTCAGAAGTCTTAATGAAACCAGAGGTCTAATCCTGGACTTAAAGCATCTTTTAACTAGATAAGGCATATTGGCCTCACATGAAGAGAATGAACTGAGTTGAAAATCAGCTCTGGCTTCACATTAAATTAAAGTCTCCAGAGATGGCAAGGGTTTTGAATATCAACTCTTCAAAATTATCACTAGCTTTTTGAAAGTGCAGTTGTATGATTAAAACATAGTTTGGATTATATTGCCCCCACCAAGGTGAGGTCCATGGGCAGGAGTTGCATGTGTGTCAATACATGTCAACAGATGAAGCAGGTGTTTGTCTAAATTGCACATCATCTGCTTTGTGCAGACTATACATAGGAACGCGTGTGACCATCAGTGTGCGTTTCTGTTTAGCTAATGTGCAGCCCCCACGTGTTCTTTCCTCCCCCCTGAACAGCCTCCATGGATCTTATTTTTGTTCCTTGAATGTTCGTAACAGTAAGTTATATGGGTAAAAACGTGATTTCTTTGTTCATTTTTATTTTTGTCCTCCTTTCCCAGGCCTTAATCTGCAATTTGCAAATTCTTCACCCTGTCCAGGTGTGTCTTTATTTAACTGGAAGGGCACATTGGTGTAGCCTGTCCAAGTATTTAGGCAAGTCCTTCAGAGGGCAAAAGGCATAAAAGGGGAAAGGAAGCTTAACAAACTGGGGAAGAAAGTGCTTCTAGGAATAGAAAAAAGGATGAGCTTATCAGGAGTGGGTATAGGGTCATGCTTTGAGTTCTATTTTGTTTAAACAGACCAGACTTTAAGTTCATGTCCTCTGAACCAGTACTGTGCAGCACACTGGAAGTAATATGGTATTCATATATCACATGGATATCATACCAGACAATATGGCACTCATGTTTATGGATAAAAGTGGCTATTGTCATACATGGGTGGGATTAGTACATTCTGGCTTTTTTTAAGCTGAAGTAGTTCAGAACTTGGTTTGGAAGGATCCCATTTCTCCAGAGAGTGTGATTGGTGGAAGAGCACAGGAGGTGACAGAGAAGCAGTGACACATTGTGCATCTTTCATGTCGATATTCTACTGATTAGCTGTTGTTAAAACCTAACCAAAATAAAAAAAGCTGCTAAAGTCAGGAGCAGTGTTGGTGTGTGTGCATGCAGCACCCTTGTCCCCTGCCTTCAGCTCTTCTCTTAGAGGCTATTCCTTTGATCCACTGTGTTTTTCCATTCCTGCCCCCATCTTGTAAGCAGTGTCTGAAGGGATGGACTGTATCTGTGGAAATGCAGTTATCAGAAAGAGACACTCAGAGTTCATGTTGACAAAACTGCATTAAAAGAATATGTAACACCTAACTGCCCTGCTACGGTGTGACAGAGGGACAGAAAGTTTCATGAAGTTTGCAGTTTGCTTGGTTTCAGGGTGGAAAAAGATGTGTTCCAGGGCTGACCTTCTGCTGGGCACCTCTGAGGGCACAAAGGTGTATGGGATCTCTTGTCTGGGCAGGAAGGGAGCAGAGGTTAGAAGTAAGCACCAAATGTAAGTTTTATTTTTGTAAATGAAGTGGAGAGGAATAACCAAAAAGCTGGGAGGAGCTGATGTTACAACACAGGCTTCTAAAAAGCAGTTGTTAATCAGAGCTAATCTGTTCGAGGAAGTAAAATGATGAAAAGACTCTTGGCTTGCAGATGGAAAATGTCTGTTACCACAGATGTAACTCTCTGTACAATTGTAATTCAGCAATCCACACTCATTCGCCTCCTCTGCTCACCCCCAACAAAACCCATGGTTCCAAATTTCCATCAAAGGAGTAGGAAGTTGCAGCTCAACCTTGCTGCTTCTGAGGCTTTGAAATAGGGAGTGAGCATTCAGGATGCCATAATGCACAACCACATCAAAAAGCCACGATGATGTGAATGGATCCTTTCTGTCTAGGTGTCTGGGTAAGTTTGTGTAACTTGAACCTTAAAGAGGAATGATGATATTGCTCCCCCACAAATGCATTGTTGTGCTAAGGAGGTGAGGTGGTTTTTAGCCAATCATTAACGCTAACTTCTTCAAAATATTATTGGAATGAAGCAAACAGGTTTGTTGGTTGGGGTTTTGTTGTTTTTTTTCAGAAGGCACAAGTTCATGTAGAGTGAAAGGTGTCTATACCTTGGTGAAAGGTTACTGCTTCTGGAACTAAATACAATTTTACAGGTACCCAGTACTTGTGGTTACTGAGAAGTAACTATTGCTATCCCTACCTCTCAAAACTAAAATTACTCTATAGGAATCTCAACAGACTTGGTGGTGCAAAAGGTTAACTGGGACACACTTGTCAATTTAGCAGAATCACAGGGGTGATTACTTGTGTTGCAATGAGAAACAGGCTCTGTAAGTGGATTAAGCATATAATTTTAGTTCTGATTCTTGAGATATAATGCTCGTGCATTCCTTCAAGTCTCCTCTTAGATCTCTTTACCAACATATGTTGGTGGCAATGTGTAGGCTGACACACATAAATTAGACCTAGAAAATTCCTGCATTCACCACAGGCTCACGGATAGCAAAACCAAAGCCAGTAGTTTCCAGTTAACTTACCTGAATTGTAGAAGACTCAGAGTTGCCTTCAAAGTGTCTGAGACTGAGACACGTCAGTGAGCAAAGTGTAATGTATTGTTCTATTATTATTGTTCTATTATTATTACTCCATTATTAAATGCCATTAGGTATGAGTTTACCAAGGGGTTTTTGGAGGTTTTACCTGCAATGTTTCTCAGTGTACTCTTGCTTCCGACATCTCTTTCCCCATCAGTAACCTGGGACTTTTGTCCCACCAGTAGTTGCAAGGGTCCATGTTTCCTTTGTGTGTTATCTTTGATGTTATCATCTGACAAACAGGGCATGATTTAGGCTCTTTACTGTGATTAGTATTACCCTTCCAACTGAAAAATGGCATAGGAGAGATTTAGCAAACCATCATAAGTGACACCTTCCTTCAGTTTTGTTCATTCTCTGTGACAGGCTCAACTCAAACCAGGTGAATAAGCTGTAACATGTTTTGGCATTTTTCTGGAAGAGCTGAGTATGCACATTTTTTATTGTAGTCTGGATTTTCTGCTGTTTAAAAATACGTGATATAAAGGCAGGGATGTTAGAGGATATTTTGAAAATACTTATAAATGAGAACATCGATCTTGAGAGTGTCCACTCCCAAACAATCCTCTAAATAAAGAAAACAAAAAGCTCAGATAAACCTTGATGCAGCTCAACAAATCCCAGTTTGTTCATGGCTCTTTCACAAACAATGAGTTGTTTTGTCTTTGTCCTAAAATGTGAAGGTCTTTAGGATGTCGACAGAAAAACGTGTGGCTCCACAGTATTCAATTACAATGAAGTGCACTGTGGAGTGTCCACAACATATTTCTTGTATTTTGGTAAGCAATATGTAGTAAATCAGATTTTGCTTAAGATCTGATGAGGTCCACTCTGCACCATGTATGATGGAACTGAATTATCCAGTCAAAATTGTCCAAGTCCTCTGAAGTT
The DNA here is from genome assembly GCA_013400615.1 of Syrrhaptes paradoxus. Lineage (NCBI taxonomy): Eukaryota > Metazoa > Chordata > Aves > Pterocliformes > Pteroclidae > Syrrhaptes > Syrrhaptes paradoxus. Next base: position 57,195 of record VZTO01000348.1, on the reverse strand, counting down.
TCTGAGCTTGAATCTGGGCCTCCTTACCAAGCAGGTTTTAATCCATCACAGCCTTTAGTTACTGGGTTACCAGCAAGTTCCATTCATGACATATAGGAGCTTATGCTGGTTCAGTGGTATATTGATCTCATTTGGAGGTGATTGCAAAATCTGCATAGATTTTAATGGCAACAGGAAGTGCTGTTCAAGAAGATTATGCAAGCCCTGCCAAGGTCCACATCCTTCATACTTCTCCAACAACCACAATCACCATCATAAAAATTATGCAGAATACAGCTTTGTCCAGTCCTTTCAGAAATAATTTACATATTGTCTGTGAAATTGTTTAATTCTTTTTTTTTTCATCTGCTAGGTAGTATTGACATCCACACTCTCCTGTGGCAGCAAGTCCCAGAAGTTCACTACCTTCTATGTACGTAATTGTTTTATTTAACTTTTAAGGCTGTTTTCCAGCCAGTTTCATTGAGTGTCCTCTAGTTCCTGCAATGTGGGACCTGGTGAACAAGAGGTTGGCACTCAGCATGGCCACCAGCTCTAATATTACATAATTATATTGATACCACGTTGTACGATATCCCTCGGCTTTGTCCCTTGCAAGTTAAAGAATCACAGCCTCTTACAATCTCTTTTTGGGCAACTGCATTGTCCCCTTAATCATTTTAGTTACCCTCCTCTGTACTTCAGTTTCACTGTGTTTTTCTTGAGATGCAGAGACCCAGACTACACACCATTTTCAAGAATTAGACAATCAACTTCTTATTTGGTGGCAAACTGTTCCTTTCTGTCTTGTTCTCATTGCCCAACACATGTTGGTGTTTTCTTTTTGTCTGCTCCTGTACACTGAGTCAGAAATTTCCAAGAGTGATCAATGATCACTCCAAGATCTCTTTTCAGAGTTGTAACTTCCTCTTCTAAGCTTCGCATGGTGCAGGCACAGGTAGGCTGTTTTTCCACAGGCGTATTTCCTTGCTTACATTGACACCGAAGCTCACCTGCCACCTTTCTGTCAGCTCAGCTCTGTTCAGCCCCTTCTGAAATTCTTTGCCATTGACATACCAAAAAAACAGCTCAGCATCATGCAGAAACATGGATATTTCAGTGTTCACTCCCATCTCTAAGATGTTGGCTAGAAACAGTCCCACCACCAGTGCCTGGGAGACCTCCCTGCTCGCTCTTCTGTCTTCAAAACTGATTGTTAAGGCCTGCTGTTTCCTTCCCATCTCTTCATCTATTTTTAGGCCAGATCCTTTTTTCTAATGGTGAGTGAGCTCCTTCAGTAACCTTTGATGCAGACCACTGTGTTTGGAAATCTGTGCTGGTTGCCTTCCCCAGATAATCCCTGCAGAGAGGAAGGGGGGGTGTGTCCCTTCCCCCAGGGGAGCCTGGCTGCAGTGGCCAGCACTGTGCTCTGCAGGGAGCCTGGGGGCTCGCTCCTGGAAAAGCTCTGTGCAGCCCGCTTGAGCATCAGAACAGCAACGCTGTGTCTTGTTCTGCTGAGCTGAAATGCCATCAACGCAGCCGGCTGGTGTTCAAAACAGCACCAGCAGACCAACCTCCTCTACAAAACACACAGCGGTAAACTTGCCTTGACTTGATTGATCAGAGTTTGTAAACAGGAGGAACTCTGCCAATGAAGCATGTAGATAAAGGAATTGCAAAATGTAAGTACTGGATGCTGAGAAACTTGCCACGTATGTTTGTGCATCAGCTGCACTTGAGCAACAAGCGGCCTGTGAAGTACCCCAGCCCTGGGGGATGGCTGGGTGCTGCACCTGGATTTGGCACAGAAATGAAGCGTAAGTAACTCTGGCCGGGAGATAGGGCAGCTGGGATGCAAAGCCAAGATGTGTAAGAGGTTCCAGGCCACATCTGGCCTGCCAGCCATAAGATTAACTGGCTTCATAATGTACCTTTAGGAAATTAATATGTTTTTTTAAAATAGCTGACCTAAATGCACTTGCAATAAATCTGCAGATCTGCCTGCTTCTTCAGCTTGGCCTGCTAGGCTGTAGGAAAGGTTGCACCATTAATTTCAGAGCTAGCTGTTGAACTAAGAAGGTCAGTTACTCAGTCGGTCTCATGTGACTGCAGGGACCACCCTGACACAGCAGCCAGCTTTGTTACTTTCCTTGGTACCTATCCAGTAGCACAGCTGACAAGTCTGGCTTGCGTGTCTTGACATCGCACGCAGTCTGCTATATGATACCCTATATATTGTGTATTCAGAGAGCAGATTGTAATTGTGATCTGAGTGGTAAATCACACAAAAGTTAACTGCAAATATGTTAGAAAATGTATACTGTTAAAAGAAAAAATATTTGGTTTATATTGTGATTTGAGAGATGTACGTGTTGCCTCTTAGCAGACGTGATATGTAAAGAAGAGCTAAGCTTTTGCTTGCAGTTGCTGTAATACTGAGAATCAGAAACTTGGCTGTGACTAGAAGAACATACAGCCACCAAACTGAGATTTTAATTGTCAAAACTTGAAAACAGTATCATTGCACATGAAAAGGTTGTTTCTTTAAAGGAGAGTTGAAATCTTTTATTGTAAACTCCCTTTATAGATGAAGCTTTAGAGGGCATCCTGGGAGCCACAGTGCAGTTAGTCTGACTCCCAGCAGCAGTAGGATGATGGAGCTGATAGCAATAAGAGCATTGGGCAACTAGAGAGAAACACAGCCTCTGAGGAAGCAGTCAGCATGACATTTTTTAAGGGTTTCCTGGGTCCCATGGGGCTGTCACTAAGTATGTGGATAAGGAGGACCCAGAAGATAGGATGTATGTGGATTTCCAGGCAGTATTACGCAAAGGTCCACACCAGAGGTTGCTAAAGAAACTAAGTTTCTGTGGGACTGGAAAAAAGTTTTTCTTTATTTTTTTTTTTAATTAACAGAAAGCTGGTTAGAGGATGAGATGCTCTGATACTCCGTTCAAATTTCAAATGCTTTGAAATGGAACAGAGTTTGGTCCAAGCCCACAATGAAAATTCACATTTTAGCTTCTCTGCGAGACAAAATACTTGATGAACGTTGTGTGGAACAGCCTTCTCAGTGAGCAACCACTGTGTTCAATGTCATCAATAATGAGGCTGTTGCCTGTTCCTTCCAGGGTTAAAAAGGGCACATATAGTCAGGATGAAATTGATGGTCCATGGATGTGCAGAAGCCGAGTGAATAAAAAAAGAACGGGTTTAGGTTGTCTGCCCCCTCACAACTGATGCTGATCAGGCCACCCAGCTCAGCCCATCTGTGAAACAGAGGGATGAGACACTTGCAACTGAGACAGCAGTTAAAAAGAAGATGTAAGAAGAACACTGTAATTTCCTTTCTTTTATTCCTTTTTCCTCTATATCTTTGAAAAAAACCTGCCTGGCCCTTATTCACACTCTCATTCCTGCAAATAACATTAATAAAAATATTTTTGAGGTAGGAAAAGGTATGTGAAACTTCAGGCCTGAGAGAAGATGTTATGTGCAAACAGAAATTACTTTTTGCGTTGGAAATGTTTGTCTAGCCCTAATGGTATTCGCTGGTCCCATGAAACAAAGCAGGGAGAAACAGCAAAACTGAGCAAATCAAATGCCAGGTTTGCCTATAGGTTTGTGGGTTTTTTCCCCCCTTTACTCAAATTGGATTTGATCAATTTTCTTTTGTTTGCTCTAGAATAACAATCGTCCTCCACTCCTCCAGCAGTAAACATTGCAGCCTGTGAACATCAGGCTTCAGCAAGCAAACTTTCAGAAATCCCTTTGCAGGGTAAATGTCAGACTGTTGTTCAACTAATTATTTTTAAAAGTGAATTCAAATGCAGCGGTGACCTTTAGCTGTGCTGGACGCACATTGCTTTTCATGGTTTCATTTGATGTTTCATGTGGTGGCCTAATACAGGGGGGCTGGTGTTGTAAATAGCAGCAGAAGAGATGCCTGCAATGCTGGGGGAGAAGAGGTACTTCCTTTGCTCTGCTGCTTTGGGGGGCAGGGAAGGGAGGTCAGTGAGAGCTCCAGAATTGTGAGGGAGCAGTCTGCTCCCCAGGCTTATACCTCTCCACCTGAGACCTGCTGGGGCCACCTTGGCCTTGGTCAGAGTCACCTGGGCTTGGGGAGGGGGTGAAATAGCTGATCCCAGCTAGCATCTTGCCCCTTTCTCACTGCTGACACCCTCTTCACCAGCAAATGAGACACAGCTGGGACTCATGCTGTAAGGAGACAAAAAACTGATGTGGTTTGGAGTCCTATAAATGAGACTGTGGTGTCTTGACCTTTCCATCTGGCATATTTTGTTGTCTCACCTGGTGTTGCTTCAACATTCAAATGAGAAAATAACAATCCTCTTCACAGGTGGGCTGAGAACAGCTTTGTTGACACAAGACTGGCACATGCATCTGGAGGGAGCAAGCAGCCAGCTGAGGAGCACTGCAGTTTCGTGAGACTTCTCACAAAGGTGCAGGTTTGTGGGTCCTGTGAAAATGCACTCAGCAGCAACAAGAACATTCACTTGAAAAAAATCTGATAGACTGAAATTCATGTAAAAAAACAGTGATGGAGTCTGAAGTAATTGCAGAGACATTTAAGGATCTTGCTTGCTCTGCAAGAAAAGAAATAATCATCCCCGCTGTGAACCACAGTTGCTCTCGGAAACTCAGAAATTTAAAGAAAATCATACCTCATTGGAAAGAGCAGAACAATTTTTTTTTTAACTCCTAAAGCTACTTCATCAGGTGATAACATTAAAAACATTTTTATATTCTCTGAGAGATGTGTGGCACACCACAAACAGCAAGAGAAAGTGAAGAAATCAAGGCAGGAAGCTGGAGCGGAAGAGTCAGGAATGCCCTATTACATGTGCAGGGAAACGGTGGAGCTCTGGGCTACTGCTGCATGCTGGATGGAGACCCAGCAGCTTTGTATTACTTAAGTCCATTTGAGTTCCCCGCCATCAAACCCTTACTTGATTGTTTGAACTCCCCAGCTGCTACCAGCTTCATGTTTTGGTTTTCTTTTGCCACCAGACAGCGGCTTTTTTGTGTAGGTTCAGCAAATAGTGTTTAATGTTATGAAAATACTTATCTTCTGTTTTCTGGAGGATTGTTATGTTTTGTAAGAAAAGCTCAAATGTGAGGTTTGATATCAAACAATTTCTCTTTGTATTCCCCACTTTCCATTATTCCCATGCTCTAGATTGTTTATATTATAGACGCAGATCCTAGTAGTTACTGTGCAAGCAAAAACCAGAGATAGCACATTCAAATGCATATATGCCCTTTGATCTTCATTTAGCTCTAGTGCTCAGCTGTTGCTTGCTTGTGGCATGTGTATCCTGATATTCCTTAATCCACTTAAAAAACCCACACCAAAATAGTGTAAATGCTCAAAACTGTAATTAGTCTGTTTCTTGCTACTTGCACTAAAGAGAAAAAGGAAAAACCAAATACACATGCTTTATCTGAAAAATCTTATTCTTTCTTCCTTCTCTTTCCACGCTAGTGAAAAAAGCAAAACTTACAGCAGGAGAACAGTTGGCAAAAGGTCTCCCAGTTGCTGATCAGCTATGCATTGCATTATGCATATGTATGTCCCAGATAGAGTAACTCTATTTGTGATTTTGAAGGATCTTCAGTATTCACTTGTAACTTATTCCCTTTTAAGATTGGGGTAACTTGATTCAGATTCAGGCTTGCTATTATGCTTAGTGATACGCTAAAGAGGCAATGTTTTAATTTATATTAGGCTTGTGCCCAAATTTGTGTGTGATGGCTCAGGACTTGAGTCTGCCCTCCTCTGGAGTAAGAGGAAACCTGTACATATTAGCAGCATAACCGTAATGTTGGCTTCCAGGTTAGGTTCTCTTCACAATAATCACTGCTGGTTTTTTAGCAGATGACCTTAATGGAGGGAAGCTGAGGGGTGCATGGGAGCTAAGGACCTCAAAGCGGATGTCTGTGAGAAAACTTCAAGCTTGCTTGCATGGTCATTTCCACCTTTCTGCGCCTGATGACAGCATCCACTCTTCCATTGCTTTTGTGGTTCTGCAACATCATCAAAGGGTCAAAGCAACTGTTTTACCAGCTATTAAGGATGATGGTGGAGAATGTTTGTGACCAGTACTTCCTCTGAATATTATTTAATTGAAGAGCAGGGAAGATCCTTGCAATAAGAGATACTTAATATGCAAAGCATCAATGCCAGGTTCCATTTCCTGTCATTAGCCTTCCTGGAAGCACTTTCCATGACTAATGTGGCACTTTTATACAGAGTGGGGTCATGCAGTTTGTACCCCTGGGGCAGAAGCACCTGCTTTCTAAAGTGATGCTGCAGCAGCTGCTGCCAGCACCACGAAGCGGGGACCAGGCAGCAAGGCTGGAGGGATGCGGGGCCCATCTCCCCTGCGACCTGGCAAGAGTGGAAAAAACCCCTTCATAAGCAGTGACAACAAGCCAAATGGCCTATGGAAAATGCTTGGTTTATGTCCACCTTTGTGGAAACAGGGACCATTTCCTAGAAGTTTATGCTAACAGGGAGCCAAAATGTGTCTCAGGCTCAAAGGCAAGACCTGGCTCCTCCCTTCTTCCTGCAGGTGCCTTCCTCTGGGTATCTGGCTGCTGAAGCACGCTAGCAAGAAGAACAAGTTCCTATTGTCTGCCACATTTAACCTACAGATTAGTACAGTGTTTTGGTTTTCTGTGGTCTCAATGTGACGTTCAGAGCCTATGTTTCCCTCAGGAGACTATGCTGAAGGGGAGGCAGACTCTGAGTTAATGCCCCAATGCACCTTTTCCTGGTGTTCTGGTACGGCAGAACCTCAAATACATAGTGTGGTGTAATCCTTAGCCTAAATTTTCTCCTGAACCGGATTGCTCCTCAGTCTGCCTTCAGAAACGTTGTTAAGGTCATTCATTTAAATGCAAAAAGACATTTCTCCCTTTTTACCTTGCTGAAGTTAACAGAAAAGCATGGCTCCCCTGTTGATACATAGGCTTGAAAGGCAAAGGTCTTGTGTCTGAGTTACTCCTTTTGAGTGCTGCAGGTGCAGTGCTGGAGTGCTGCTGGTTGTTCGTTGAAGTCTTTCAGTCACTGCCAGCAAAAGCACTTCTCTTTAGGTCAAAAAACATTAAAATTAAAATTCAGTTTCATTAGCTGGTCACTGGTGTTGTGCTTATGCATAAAGATTATATACTCATGTAGATATGGAAAAAAGACAACTCTGGACAGAATAAAGCTAATTGTAGAGCAAAGACTGAATGCCGTGCTTGCCCTGTGATACTTTTCTGAAAACCATCTGAAAACGCCAGCTCAGTCTGGAAGCAGGGAGTGATACTGGTCTAGGTTAACCATGCAGACTTGGAGAAGAAAGGCAAGAGGCCAGACATGACATCATGACAAACTGAATATAATAAGGGTTTCCAGTGGTATGAATATTAGATGATAATGTCCAAGCGTAGCTGGTAATTAGGACAGTGGCTGAGACCAGTCATTAGTAATGTTGATCTATTACCTTGAAAACCAGAAGTATTGCAGATGTTTCTCAGTCACTTTTATTTTGGCTGTAATGGACGCAATAGCTCTTCTCCACCACCACAGGTAAAAAGTTCACCCCCTTGCATAACATGCTTGGATTGTTTGTGTTGCTACAGGATGTTCTTATTTTTTCACTTGTGTTTGGCCTAGGGCTGTAAATCACAAATACCAGCCTGTATAATTCTGACTTGTATGACGTTAATGTATTTTAAGAGCAGGAAATCTATAGGCTCTTGGCTCAGTGCAACAGAAGCAAAGCACAGTGGGGACTCTGTGGCCAGGAACATTCTCAGAAATATGCCTCTTGCTGCAAAGGTGACCTCAGGATAATCTTTGCTCAGCTTTTGAGCTGGGGAGTGAAGGACATCTCGGCTCAAGTGTGAGCTGGGACATGGATTCTGGGTGGGGGAATTAGTTCCCTGAGTGTAGTCAGGGAAGCAAGGGTGAAAAAAGCTGGTGTCAGCCTCCATGCTGAGACCAGTTGGCAGATGCAGGATCCTGTTTGTGCAGGACCGTTGCAGTGTTCATCATTGTGTAGCAGCAATGGCATAGCCAAAATGGCGGCTGAGGGCTCCTAACTCCCCAGCCCGCTGCTTTTCCTACTGGGCCCAGGTGGCAGCACGAACTCCACCCGCAACCTCTGCAGGAAAAAAAATAAATCACCCAAGTGAAAGGCAGACTAGCTTAGCTCACTTAGCCCCAGTGAACTCCTGACCTGTGCTCTGCTTCTCAGCAAAGATCTGTGCCCACAAGCAGTTCACACGGCTGCACAAAGAAGGGGGAAAGCATGAGCCGTCGTGCTGCTGCAGGGATGGGCTGGGGAACAGGCTTAAATCTGAAGGTACGAATAACAACAGCATAGCTGAAAATTGTCTCAGTTCTGCGTGCTCTGCACTACAACTCCAGTTTCTGTGTTTGTTAACATATGTGTTACTGCTTTTTGGATGTCAGCAGGGATCAGGGGCACTTGACTGCAGTCAGTTGTCAAAGGTCTGCAGAGGTGAGGCTGTGAGGGACAACAGCCTGGGAGGCTCTTTCCCGGTGTTCTTTTTTAACAAGATAAGGTGGGGGGGACTATGTGCAGAGGTAATATCCATCCTTGCTTCCTCAGTCTCTTTCTAGGTGTTAAGCTATCTTAAACAAACCTCAGATGCTCCAGGAAGCTCCCCTGCAGCCCCGCTGAGCACCCATTGGTCTTCACGTGCAGTGGAAAAATCCTTCAGACTCCTGGCTGGCTACCACAAAAATGTGTGTTTGGTGGGTATAACTGCTAGTGAACTCATTAATGATCCCAAGCTTCTCCATAAGCATGTCATTTTTCACTCTGCTTTTTCATAGCTTATGTCTTTAGGCTATTTTAATTTGAAGGGAAGGAGGCAAGAGAAACCAGATTGAGAAGGACTTGGTCTGCAGAGCCAGGACTGCAGCATCCATTTAAGATGCCTTAGGCTAACAAACTCTATGTTGCTCTGCTTGGGAAAAAAAAAACAACCAACTTCCCTGTGTGAATAGTCTAACCTGAGAGTACCATCAGTAGTGTTCAATGGGCTGTGTTATATCTACAAAATTGCCAGTGAATACAAATATTTGCAGGAGAGATGTTCAACCAGCATCCATCTTTTCAAAGGCAAAAAAAAAAAAAAAAGGATTTTTTTTTTTTTATTGCTTCTGAATATCCTGACCCAAATTCCGTTCTCTCCTTCAACTGTGAAATTGTGCTGGGGGGTCTTGAACATAACAGAGTCATGTTATTACTCTTGATTCTTCTTGTTTGTAAGTACCCTGCCTGATGAGGACTGCCTCAGGTAAGTAGTGCTGAACTGCTGGGGCAATTAGATCACTAGGCTATGTTTTATCTATTCTTTTACCTGTCCTATGCTGGGAGAATTAGGCTAAACCAGATCATAATAGAAATGTTGCAAAATGGAAGTTGAGATAAGAGAGACCTGCTTTGGTAAAAGCATAAGTGGAGAGGGAGGGATGCAAGAAAGAGAGGGAGATTTGAACTACATCTCCAGGTTCAGCCTCTAAAGAGGAGAGGTAGTGGAAGCTAGTGCAGTGAAATGAGCAGTAACAAAGCCACATTGGGAATTATTCAGCTGTTCACAGGAACTTTAGAAGAACTGTAGTTGGGAAATGATGTGAATATCAAACAAAATGTCACTTGACAGGAAGCCTTGCAAAGAGGAAGAAATAAAAGAAAATTAGGAAAAAACTGCATTACATGTCACCCTCTTAGACACACTCTGAAAGAGTTCCCCACTGCATGCTTAGACCCTTTGGCACGCTATTGTGTAGCATTGTGTGTTTCTGTGTGGGGTGGTTCTCCTTGAAAGAAATTAAATTGATGGGAAATCTGGCTTGTTACATTAAGTAATATCACATGCTTTTCTGTTAGGGAGAAAAAAAAAAGGAAGAAATACTCTGCTGAGTTCCAAGAAAATAACTGCTGAGGAAATGAGTCCAGCAGCTCGGGTCCCGTCCCTGGAAAGTAACAGCCATGGCAGCCTGAGGAAACACACTCTGTACCCTGGCAGGGCTCGTAGGTAGGCTTAAATTTCTTCTGCATGCTGCTTGCTGGTGACCTGTGGACTTCGTTGTCCATGTTGCTGATCTTTCCAGCTGTACGCAATGATTTTTCAGTTCAAATGTTGTTTTTATTTTTTTTCTAAAATTTCAAATGTATTTTAAAATATCAGGATTGTTGACCACCATTTCTGTACTTGTTTACTAATATCCACTTTTCCCCCCTCCAAATTCCCTGTCTGCCATTCTTCTCTGGAAATAAGTCATCCTGAAAGCAGCTCATCATTCTCTTCTCCCTCACTGCTACCCTTCACAGCCAGAGAACGCCCCTGGATCAGGTCCTCTGGGCCCCTTGCCATTCTGCCCAGGACTCACAGGAGCATTGTCCTTCAGACTACCTGCAGGTTCCTCATCTCTTTAATTTAGTGTAAACCTTTGTCTAGGAACACCAAGAAATCACCTGCTGCATGTAGGAATATAAGGACCACAGGGGCCATTGAGTCCACTGTACATTTGGGTAGGGGAAGAGGACCGGGACCAGATTTGCTTCGAGGTTTACCTGAGTGAAAAATCCTCCTTTCTTGTGAAGGGAGATGGTGACTGCTTTCTGTCATGGAAAGTGCTCTGATTGCAGTTAGACAGAATTTCTCAGTAGCCTCACTCTGCTCCTTCTCGTCTCAGATCTGCTACAAGCAGGAACTTAAAAAGCAGGGTAAATACTTGGCTCAGTTGTTGGGGTTATACTGGGGAGAAGGTGTCTCAAGACACTGCAGTAAAACAGTGAGTGGTCAGAAATAGTTTTTTAATAGATATATAGTACAATATAATATATATAAAACAATACATAAAAAGATCTATATGCTAGTAATATATACAATATTTTAGCAACAATCTAAACATTGTTATACACCTGTCATGATGTTTGGGTGATTTTATAGGGAACTCTTCAGGCAAACATTTTTAAATGCCTGATGAAACAGATGTGCCAATTTTTATCCATTAACTGTAGTAACTTTAATAAAAATTTCCCAGCTTGTTTCTTAAAACAATGCTTCATATACAGTAAGTGTAAGAAAAATCCTGCTCTGAAGCATGGCATCTAAATGCTGAAACACTAAGTCCTCTTGTGTTCTTCCCTCACCTCCATGTCTTTGCTACAGAGCTGGGAGACAGACATACTTGCCAGCTTTAAAAGAAGAAAAAAAAATAAATCCACTCTGTTGCTGCAAATTGCAGAGACTGAGGCCCTATAGTAAAGTTTTAAGATTTTTGGCTAGGATCCCCTAATGATCCTGTGTGTTTGACCTTTTCTAAATTAGTTTTGGTTTGGTTTGGTTTTGGTTTTTTAAATTTTGTTTGGTGCTCTTTCTAGTCAGAGGAACATCGTCTCTAAAGGCATCCCCTCATCAGGCTGTGTCAGGGCACAGTTGCCATAAAACACACATGCAAGCATAGGACCACAGGTTGGTGGTTCTCAGCTGCTGTGTTAGCTTATGTAGCAGTCGTTGTATTGCTATAATCTTGAAACAAGTGTGGTAGAGCACTTTACTTGGTTGAGCCCAGGCTGTAATTCAGCTGCTGTGTCAGAGGGGGGCCGGGCAGGGGTCCCTGCGCCCCTGGAGCATGGAGGGAGGGTGGAGAGGTTATGGCAGGTGATTTGGGCCGTCGTCACTGTGGGCACTTTGATCCCAAAGACAGCCCAGTCAAAGGGTACTGAAGAATAAATTCAGGTGTAAAAAGGCCCAGAAATGTAATTTATTCTGGGAAGCTGGTACTGCAGAAAAAATGCAGGTCAGCATTAACAACCAGCTACATGCATCTTCTTAGCAGAAGGGTTTGACATCTCTGTGTTTCTCCCAGCCCCCCTCCCATTCAGGAGGAAACATGAAGCAATTCAGATGATTTGTGGCCTGTTCTTATTCCTGCTACAGAGAATAAGTGTCACTTTTGAGTCTGAGAGGGAGCAGGTCTTATATCTCCTCCATATCTGAGCAGGTCTCATTATCTCCTCCAGCCATACAACTCTCTGTGGTTTTTCTCCCCCGGCTTAAGGAGTTCACAGAGGCAGATCCTGGTGTATTTGTGCTTTTATCGTTGGTCTCAGTTATTAAAGGTTCTAATAGTTAACGTTCGTTTGGATGAGGCCTTATTAATCAAAGGCTGCCTCCTCTAGTAAATGTCTAATTGTATGTTAAAGCTCATCTTCCTAGAGCAGAGCTTTGTCTATGAACAGTTAACTAAAGTTTTCCCTGGGCTCTCTAGCATGTTGCTAAGCACTGCTACTTTCCCTCGCAGGGATGGCTGCTTTCTTGGCTGATTTGAGATGCAAGGGGCAAAATCAAACTAAAATATCTACTCCGTGTTTAAGTTAAATAATGGTGCTGCTGCGCTTCTGAATCTGGTAGCATTCCCTGAAATAATTTCCTGGAAAAGGGCTTGGCAGACTTTAGTTTCCAACTCACACAAAACTGAGCTGTTCTTGCTGCTTCAGAGTGACTGCATGGAGGAGTTTGCACGCTGTGGTGTGCTTTTAGTTTCCTATTTTTCTCTCAATTTTTTTCACAAAAAAACCGTTATACAACATTATGAATTTACTTGAAAAACACTGTGGAGTGTTTTTTCCCTGTTACTCTATACAAAGTTATATGATCAAATCATACCCTTCAGTGGGATTCAGCTGTCAGCATAGCAATACAATTGAGGGCTTGGCAGACGATAGCAAGTAATCCTTGATGTCACTGTAATGTTAGGTAAAGCTTGCATTAGGATAAAGTAGTTTTCAGCTAGGTTTAACTGCAACACAAAGTGAAAACAAAAAATATGCATGACCAAACTGTTCCTGATGGCTTTGTTCTTCTAGCATCGTATCTGCTGGGGGCAGAAACTTGTTGGTGTTAAGTGCTACTGGGATACTGGGATGGCTCCCTCTAGCAATACACAAAGTGCTATTACAAACCAAAGAGCAGAGTTCATACTCATGTATTGAAGCTTTGCACAGCCCTGGTAATTAATTCAGCTACTTCATGTTCTTGTTGAAACACCCAGTGTGGTGGTGGTGGCGGAGAGGTGCCTTCTGCCCAGCCCAGAGTAGTGGGTTTCACCAGCGGAGGAAGGTGGGAAGCCCATTTTGGGGAGAGCAGGGGCAGTGGTCTGGGCTTGGGGGGGACAATGGGAAGCAGTGAGGTGCCGATGGTGGGTGCAGCGGGCTGTTGTTTGGCATCTGGACAGCTGCACTCAGCAGGTGTCTTGGAGAAGAAAACCTGCAAACAGTGTGGAGGGGGGGATCTTTTTGCAGTTCATGCGCCATCTTCTGCAGTGAGACCCTGGGAAGGAAAGAAATGGGCCTCTAGTTGTGTTATGTTGTCTCTTCCTGCCCTCTGCTCTCTCTGGTAATCTGAAAACCTGCCTCTTTCCAGTACCTGTGCAGTCAGACGTCGCTCTGCGTCACACCAAGAACCTCGCTGTAGGAGACAAAGACACGCCTATGGACATCTATAGAAAGACACTGAAAATAGCTGGAAGCGTCCCAGGACAAACAGGTGGAATTAACTTGCAGACACAGGGAGAATATTAAGAGGATTGCCTGAATTTATCCAAGGTATGGAAAGAGTCATTATTCCCAAACAAAGAGGTAACCCGAGGAAGCTGCAGCCAAAAAGGAGAAGCAAATAAACGGTCTCTCACTTTATTTATGTGCAACAAAATGTGCCAGGGGCTTTGCAAGCAAATAAAAGGTAGGGCCCTGATACGAATAGCTAACAGTTTAAGTCTAGAGCAAACAGCATGTGTTTGCAGGCAATAGTGTGCAGGTTAGGGAAAGGGGAGAGGAGATTAAAGAGGAGATAATCTGCATTTCCCAAGGGGTAGGCACACAGACTAGCCAGACTGGATAGTTCAGCTATGGCAATAAATCTGCCTGCTGGCTCTCTGGGTTAACACGTGCATTTTTGGGATGGCTACTGCCTTTCGCCCAGGAGCAGTCTGACCCTTGTGCACCCTTGCTTACAGGGTGCTCAGGAGGTGAAGCAGCTCTGTGTGCTTCTCTGAGCTTCTTGATGAGAAAATACTGTAGACTGTCCCTGCAGAATCCTGTCATGGTGGAGAAAATTTTGAGGTCTTACCCGTGAGTCTCTGATCTAGAAATGCTTCCCACCCCCTTATTTTTGGAAGAATATCTGCACTAAGCCCAAGTTCCTGTTAAACCCATTTCATGTTGATTATTGAGGAATTCAGAGCCATGGTGCTAAAGCTGCAAAATACAATTCACTTACAAATGCGCCAGAAATGCTTCAGCCAGGATCTTTGTCTGGTTTGTACCCATATTTCCACTTATTTCATTTTTACACTGTGCTTTTTAAATTATTTTTGTTTGCAATGTTTGATTTTGTAGCTGAGACCAGTGTTCTCGTGGTTTTAGCTAGGGTTTCATGTGATCCATGAAGATGGGTCATCCAGGCGGATCGCAGACAGGACAATGCTGTCTGTGTTCAGCTGACCTGATGTAATGATACGAGTGCTAACCTGTAACGCACATTCAGTATTCTGCAGCAGAGAGATTTTTATGCTGGTGCAGTTAAATCAATAAATTTGGTAAGTTAGGCTGGTACAGATATTTTTAATCGCAGTCCCCAGAGTTAGCCTCACAGGTCCAATATCTAATCAGAACTACAAACTATTCAGAGGAGTTTTCTTTGCAGATAGGGTTATGTGTAATCAGTATCTCAGTATGCGTGTGTGTGCACAAATACTCATTTAGTAATACTGGCCCATGAACACATTCATTAACCTGACCGCCTGATGTTACTCCAGCCTCCCTCCCCTCCTCACAAGCAGGAAAAAGGAACGCATTCATTGATTACACTGCTTTAATTTATTTGCCTAGCTCTAATCTCTGTGCATGATAAGACTGCTGAGAACTGTCAAAGTGCATGCTTTGGAGAATTGAAAAGGCCATTTCCTCTCTATTTCCTACATTATGCGATAATGCAAGATGTATGGTAGCATTCTCTTTCTCCCCTCAAAGCATCAGTTAATGGACATAGCTTTTAGTGTCACTGTTTTGTGCTAATATGTCCCATCATTTATGCACAGAGAAATTAAATAAATATTTAATACTGGTGGAATACAATTGAGTAAACAAACAATGAATTACCTACCTGCCCATCTCTTTGGAAAAGGCTGGCTCTGATTTGATAAAAACATACTGGCCCTGCTTGACATGTTATTTTGATGTTGAGGGTTTATTTAATTATGGTGTTTAAAATTCTGTCTCCTGTGAGTTATTACTGTATTCCCACCCACTCACTCACCCACTTCTTAGTCCAATATTGCCTCTCAATGACAGATTGCTCTCTGCTTGATGTGCCTGTTTCTCACTTGTGAGAGTAGGAAAATCTTTGCAGCAAAATAGTCCTTTGGCTGGTTTTGGAGGTGGTCTATGTTATCAAATACTACAGGAAGTGTTCGTTAAGCAGCTGCTAGCTTTCGCTTGACACAGGATTTGCTTTTATTTCAGCAGCAGGAAAGGGAGACAGCACTGCTAGTGCTGCAGCCATGCAGCTGCAGGCAAGGGTTGATCTTAAAATTTGCTGGGCTTCTGTGCTGGAGTGTGGCATGGTTCCCTCTCCAGGGATGATGGCACTGCCAGGCAAACCCAAGGTTTATGCTGAGAGGATAAACCCCAGAGAAGGAGACAAGGTGCAAGAGAGAAAGAGAAATGTCAGCAAGAGAAGGAGAGGAAGAGATGGGAACATGCTGGGGCAGAGAGGAACAAGCAGCAGGCAGGGGAGGAGGAGTAATCCTCCACCACCTCAATACTCCCAACAGCAGGGATTATCCCAAGGAGCCAACCTTGGCACCCACGTGGCTCCAGGCACCTGGAGATGAGCATGTGGAAGCAGCATTGTGCTGTGCCCTTTCTGGAGGGTGCAGTTTGACACGTTTTGTCGTGCCAGCAAATGGGCGGTGTTTTGGTGTTGCTGGAGATCTTTCTCCTTCCACCCTGCCAGCACCACTTAATGGCTCCAAACTAGCCGTGAGAGCACTGAGGTTGTGTCTTGGCTTATTCATACTAAAACCTTTTCCTGACTTGGCCACAAATGGGCATTGTCCCTCACCTCCCCTGAAGCTGCAGTCTTCCTAAAACAAGGTTGAAGGTGGGCACTAAAGGGTCCTAATCTGGGTCTGTGCGGGGCTTAGTGCATGGTGCAGTCACAACACTGTTCCCCAACCTACTTTTCTGTCCAATTTTTGTAGATGCCTCCCATTGTTAACTCTGGTTTTTGCCCATGAGGATCTGAAATATAGATGATGGACCAGAGAGATGGTTCTCCTTTTCCTCTCACATGGTTTATGCCCACCCCAACTCAGGTCAGTCATGAATGAAACTTGTAACCCCACTGTTGTGTTTCCTCTCTGTGAGCAAGGGTGGGGCTGGCTGTTTCTGAAGCGCTGTAATAGCACTGCACATCATGCTGGTGGGACCTCGGAGCCTTTCATCAGGAGGAGTCCATCTGGGGAGTTAATGAGAGGTCCTGCTTAACCTTGCACCCCAGAGAAGAGACTTTCTGTGCTGAACTGGTGAGGAAAATGGGTGAGGAAGCTGAAATACCCACAGGACCTTTTGCCTTATCCCCTTGGGTTATAAACTGCACAGAGCTTGGACAAGTTGTGGGGTTTCATTCCTAAGTGACTTCAGTACTTGGATAAGAGCACCTACATGCAAAGAGGTGCTACACTACTGTGATTTGGGAGATTTATTTATCAAACGTTTGTGTCCTTGGTAATTCCCCCAAACTCTAAAGTCACATCAACAGCCCTAAATTTATTGTAGGGATTTTTTTAAGAGGAAAAAAAAAATCAAAGCAGAAATAATATCTCCCTGCCAGCACTTGCTTTGTTCAGCTCGGGTGCATGATTTTGAATGTAGTGATGCCTATGGTATGTGACATGCTCTTGTATGCTCAGAATGGCTGTGTGCACTGGGTGGAGAAACACAGCTTCCTCCTGAATGCCAGCAGAAAGGAAGAAGAAAAGAGAGGGGGAGTGTTGCAAACACTATTTACATATCTGAAGGATGAGCTCATCCCCTTCTGTGCAAATGGGAATCGAGAGGGTTCACTAAAAACAATAATTCTTTTAGTCATTTCTGAAAGGTAGAGAAAGCACTGCTCTATCCTGGTAATGGGCTTAGAGGAAGAGAAGGCTGCATTGCTAATATTCTGTAAATGTGTAAATATCTCCCTGCTTTGTAAATGTTGTTTCTTCTTTTAAAGCACAATCTGCAAAAATCCTATATTGCTGAGCTTATAGCCTCCTGGCCCAGGTGTATGACTTCTAGTTGGAAATTTCCACTGCCAGTTAAATAAATGATAGATACCACCTGCATTTGGGAACGGGCACCACCCACCATCACCTAGACACTTACCTAAGGAAGGAAAATGTTTAGTCTGTGAAGTAGCCCCTCTATTTCTCTCTAATTACAGCAACTCTATGTTGGACAGATGGCCAACTCTCTGCATTATGTCAAGGAAGTTCTTCTTATTTGCCTGTGCACCAAGCTTTATTACAGCACTTCCAGACACATTCTTTTAAGTTTACTTAGGGTACTCTGGAGCTGTATTAGAATAAGACACGTCTTCACAGCATCACCTTCTGCTCACTTGCACTGTCTGGAAAAACCTTCCTGCTGCTCCTCAAGCAGACTTTGCTTGATGTTTTACTCCCATCTAGTGCTTTGTATTAAAACTGCTGGTGCTCTGCTTCTGACATAGGACTAGGTTGGGCTGGGCAAATGTCACCTTGTCTCTGGCCCAGGGGTTCAGCAAATTTATTTCCAGCTGACTATGAAAACCCCTAGCTCTTTGTCTCTGCCTCCTCCTGGAGAGGGTGGAGATGCAGGAAGGAGGGAAGACTTTTGATCTTGTGTCTCATGGGCAGACACTACTTTCATGATGATCATCATAAGAAGCTTGAAAGTTATGCTTGTTTGAAGCAGGCTTCTTAAATACATTCTTGTTGGTATTGATGGGAATGGGAAGGCTGCTATATGAAATACAGGGTTTTCTTCTGATGTTCAGTGGTTCCTGCTCAATGTATGTAAACCCTGACAAAAACTAGTGATAAAAAGTAATTTGTGGAGAAATCAGGTGAAACTCACCCTGTTCATAGCCCTGTATCACTTGCAAAATCCCAGCCAGGTTCTTCCAATTGTTATTAAAACTGGTGATCCTTCAGGTCCATGCAGCACGTGGTTGTTGGCGTTTGAAACTCCACAGTGAGTTTCCCTGAGCTGTCCTGCAGAGGCTTTGAGATGCTTCAGCCCTGGAAGATGTCAGGACACTCCTAAGATGTTCAGGGGCTGAGGTGGACCTGCAGACCCACTCAACCTGGACACCTACCCCATGCACCTGTGTGGCTCCAGGCAGCTGGGGAGCCCTGGGCTGAAGGAGGTGGGCAGTGAGCTCCACCAGCACCAGGGGCTGCTGGGCCCTGGGGAAGCAGTCTGCATGTGGCTGTAGTTCAGCACTTATCCATATGAAAAAAACCACCAAACTCCCCTAGGGAGTACCTGTTGGCCAAAGCTGGGTCTTTCTCCTTGGGACAGTGTGCTGGACCCAGGTTTTCCTGCCCGGCAGCACACTGCACTAACAGCGGCAGCGCCCTGATGGCTCCCTGAGGAAGCCTGGAAGGGAGACGACCATCCCTGGGCAGCGAGGCACTGGTACGGTCCCAGCTGTGTGTCAGTGGAGATTAGCCCTCCTGTCCTGCCCTATGTGAGGGGGAAGTGGGAAGCTCAGCGTGTGGGCCCAGATCGGCTGCCCTGCTTGTCCTGCAGATGCTGGCCTCCTGCCCCCGCGTCACGCAGAAGGACTTTACCCCTAACTGAGCAAGGTCGAAAGCACCAGTCTGTGACGGGCAGCAGTGCTTCACCACCTTCCTCAGTTTGCAGAGCCCACACATTTTGCACAGGAGGTACAGGCTTCTGTTTAAACCTACTGGTTTTCCTCTGGTACCTTTCACAGCCCCTCTCAGAAGTCACCTCTGGAGACTGACGTGCCTGCAGCAGTCAGGCCAGCCGTGGGTGCCCACAGCAAGCATCCCCACTGACAAGCTCTCTCAGTAAGCATGGCCCCTCGCCAGTAACTGTGGATTGCAAAGGATGGGCACCATTGCTCTGGGCAGGGCAAGCAGTGTCACTGAGGAAGACTGTGGTCTAGAGAAACCATCTCCTACTGATTTACAATGAAACGGCCTCCTAAATTTATCAGTGACTGAGGAACCACAGATGTTTCCAAATGTTTGATCCCATGACTTTTGTTTTCTCTTCCTGCTGCATTGCTGTCAGGCTGTGATTTTTTTTTTATTTTTTTTTGGTATTTTTGGCCATTGACTTTATGCCTCTTTTTGCTTTTACCTCACAAACGTTCTATGGGTGGTGTATGACCCAGAATGGTATGATAGTGTAAATATGAAATTCTAGTGTGTTTGTTTTGGAGGTGTGCAAAGCAGGCAAATGGGCTATTTGATCCTTACCATGACTATAGTTCGGTCTCTTGATACAACCATTATCAAGGATAGTAGAGGAGGGGATCATGTGGCAGGAAACCTGGCAATTAAGCCAGACTCCTTTGGTGAAGGTGCAATGTTTTGAAGCAAAACAGCCTTTTGTGTGTTAGTGTTAGTCCAGTAGGGATCCTGTACAAATCACATCTTGACTATACTGCCAAAGCATTGACGTCTCTCTGGCCCGGATCCCCCTCTTCTCTGTCGTGTCCCACTGTTTATTTTCATCACCAGCAGAACTTCATGGAGCAGGCTGAACATGGATTAATGTGTTGTCTCCACATTTCTCTGATGTCTCATCCCATGGCCACTGATAAATCTACAGCTATCTGCATTGCTGCGGTTTCCGTCATGCTGAACATAATTGGTTCCTCGTTTTACACACATCACTGAACCTCACTGATATGTTTTGCTTTTCCTCCCAAGATTCTGCAGTCTGTCTCACTCTGTGTCCCCTGTATTGCTCACACCACCATTTGTTCCATCTTGGATTGCTCCAACCTCTGTGTTTCTTGCTTAGCTGGCATTTATTGTCCAAAACACTGGTCTTTGCTCACCAGTGGCACCTCTGGCACCATCAAAGACCCCTGCTGCTACCAAAAATTCAAGCTCACTTCCCGTTCTCTGTGCTGACACTTCACTGTCCCTAGCTTTTTTCCTCATCTTTCTTCTGCTGCTTCTTCACGAGTAATCAAGTCCCTTTCCCTAAATGCTCTGTATTTTCCTTCTCCACATCTTTCCTGAATTCTTATTTCTTTTGTCTTCCAGCGGGGTGTGCACTGCTCTGGTTTTTCTCCCCTTTTCTCACAGTGAGTACCTAGACAAAGCTGTTTTGCACTCTCAGCAGTATGATGTGGCTTGCTTTCTTTTGCTTTTACACTTCTTTCTCTCTCTTCCTGGACAGTTTAACCACATCCATGAAACCTCAACTGTATTTAATCTAGGAGCAGGGACCATATTGCTTAAAAGCTATAAAGCTGTGTTTTTGTTCGGTAGTAACAAAGCTAAATTTTGCAAGCAGGTGATGAGACTGCAGAGTCAGAGCAATTCTAACAGCAGAATATGCAAAAAGGCAGGCAAAATGTTAAGCAATATTTATAGGCAAACAAACATCAAATACAATGCACTGATTAATATTCTAGTGGGATGGACTTTGATAAACTGGCATGCCATTCTGCAGGTTTTATTTTTAACAGATGGGAAAGAAAAACAACATTTGGTCTAGAGCCTCGGTCTGTCTGAATGAGGTTTTGCTCATTTTGGGGGCTGTAGCTATTCTAAACATGGCAACTTGATTTAATTAGCTGACTAGGATCCTGCTTTGTCAGTGGGAGGGTTTTATTGTTTTGTTGGGGTTTTCACTGGGTTTTTTTGTTTGTCTTTTGGGGGGTTTTTTGGTGCCTAAATGCACTCTAGCAAAACTGACAGTACTCAGATCTTCCAGACTGCTCCGGCCAAGTTTCCATCTGAAATGTGCAAACAGAATAGCTGATGAAATAATAGACATGTTCATGCTGGAAACCTTTCTCTTTCCTTTTTCAGGGCAAATTGAATATCTATTGATTCATTGTTTCTACCAGATGGGGAGCACAGCAGCAGTTCCTCTGTGTTTCTGAAAGCAGTAGCTTTCACAGAGTTTGCTTTGGTTGACAAGTTATTTTCCCTCTGATTTGAATCTGTCTCTAATGTGTGCTTTTGGGCTATTGATTGCACCAGCAGACAAGCTCTGATTATAGTTCTTGCATGGCTGCCAAGGTCCTGCAATGCGCAGGGAGACTATTTTAGTCTCTTCCCCTTGAAAGCCCAAGACTTCTTGGAGATGGGATAAAAAGCATAAGGTCCATTAAGCAAAGGAGCAAATACTGATGCATAGGAGAGATGCAAAGGCAGTAAGGCTAGACAGTGATGCTATGTCCTTTGTGCATATTTAAATGTGACACCACAAAAGGGCCCATGCCAAGTCCATCCAAAATGTTTGAGGACTGCCTTGCTGAAAAAAGTCTGTTGTCTTTAATATGAGTACCAATTACATCACAAATCCAGCATTATGAGTTTTTGTTTTCAAGCATGTCGTGCTGAGCTAAGCTTAAGCTTATAGGTGAAAAGACAAGGGAATTAACCTAGGTTTATTAATTTTATGTGACATTAATAGTTGCAGCATCAGCATCTCCCCAACTAAGCCATGTGACCCACATAGAGTGTTGAACTGAAGGAACAGTTCTGGCAACTCCACTGGCCAGTTCTCCCAAGTCTTATGTGACACGTGTCACTGAGTGACTGTCCTTCCTGTTGTTTGGTTTCAATCTCATTTGAAGGGGACATAAAAGTCCCCAAAAAACAAGGTCCCTGTTGATGGTCTAGGGGAGCCAATGAGAAAAAGACAAAAGTTGGCAGATCTTTCTAATCTCTTTGTCAGCAATTGGCAGAGCCTCAGTGTGCATGTTGGCTGGCTAACCTGCTTACAAGTGTTTTCAAATTGGCCACCACAGATGTTTCCCTTTCTTGTTGTAATCCAAAGGCAAATGAGAGTAGGCAGTAGGAGTTATTGCACCTAGGAAGAGAATAAAGTTTATGGGATGTGTCACAAATACACAGGAAAGAAAGTTTCATTTGTTCTGCTGCTCACCAAACAGTTTGGGTGTTTAGTTGCTTTCTTCTTTTCAAAAAATTCTGAATTTTTCTGGTTTTTTGTTTGCTTTCTGGTTAATTTATTCAGGGTTAAAAGTTATTAGAGAAATCAAGCAAATCTGGAGAAGTTTTATCACCAGCTTTTCCCTCTACATATTCCAGATAGCTCCCCTCTCCTGTGATGTGTTCATGATAGAGAAAGCAAGCCAATAGGTTGGTGGTTGAGTCTTCTGCAGGGACTGGAGCCATGTATGTGAAGAGTAGTGATAATTACAACAGTGCTCAGTCTGGGGAGAAAGACACAGCAGCACCAGGGATATGTGGTTGATCATCTAGTAATTTAAATTGCAGCCATGCTGTCCACTATTGCGGTTCTCTAATGCACTTGAAAATTATTGTTGCGTATATTTACACAGATCCATAAGCATATGCCTTCTCTCCTGAGCATGGGAGGCATTTATTGCCTGGGCTTATGCTTGACAGCAAAAGTATCCAAAATCCACTGACAGCTTGTGTCTATGGGTGATTTCCTTCTAGTTATACACCATGTAATATACTCACTGTCAAGCGGCAGAGGTACCCCCTTAGCTCAGGTACAAAATCCTTTATGTGCAGAACAGCTTCATGCAGGCCAAGGGACATGCACCTGCCAATACATTTCTGCATAGCCGGACTCCTGGTTTCCTATCCTTTTAAAAACCTGAGGATCTCCTCCTTCTTGTGCACAAAACAGGATGGGAAAAATGTTTTGGCCTCAAATACTAGGATAGAGCAATATAACTGTAACTTGGTCCTTTGTATGCACAGAAATGTAGACTTTAATTAAAATATCATGTTCTGTTATTTTTTTCTGCAGATGGCTGCCTCGGTAAGTGCCTAAGAGAACAGCAGAAGAAACTAATGAAAAGGAGCAGGACTGTGCAGTGAAGGCGTTTGTTGCCTGGAGAACTCTGGCTTTGCTTTCTGGAGAAGTCTGGAATTGCATAATGAATGGGGCAGGATACTGCAGAAAGTCATGAAATGGTCTCAGAGGGGAGGCTCAACGCCTTTGTGGAGAACTAGGTTCTGCATCTTGCTGAACCACAAAGTTGGTTACTATCCCTTAAACCAAAAAGTTGACCACAAAGTGCATGCTTCTCATTTTCTGTGTCTCCAAGGTAAGGCAGACGAGACCTTTTTTAGAGAGGACCTAACTGCAGAGGCAGCTGGTAGGAGCTTTGTCTAGATGATGAGCTATAAGAAAGCTCCATACTCTGGAAAATGAGGGTCTCAGCCTCGTTACTAAAAATTTGCAGATGCTTTTGATAGGCCTTAGGTTTCCTGATCTCTTTGTCCTCTGTTGGTAAAATGAGGAAAGTACTTCCTAGGATTCCTAACCAAACTGTAAGGAATCCTTAGTATTTATGGAGTATAAGATGCTGCAGTAGGAAGAGCTGGGAGGAAAACACCAACTTTTTTTGAGGTGGGATTTGGATTATGTGAAGTAAATAAGGATAAGGGGTGCATATTATAGTAGCATGGTAAAAATAAACAGAAATATTTAACCACTCACCGAGGAAGACGGGGCTTTGTATAAAAATATAGTCTACAATCATGTAATTAAAGGCTGTATTTTAACTTGAAACTGAAGTAAGGAAGCTGTGTAGGTGGTTTTATCTCTGATGTTTCTTAGTCACTGAGTTTCTGGTTTAATAGGTGCCTTTTCAGGTGTAGCTGTGTGTGTAATGGCATGGTAACATAACATAACATAAACTTAACATTGCATTAAAAGCACACACTTTAAAACAGACGCAGCTCACTGAACAAAACCATGCCTTTCACTTACTGACACTCCTCTCCTCTCTACCTCCATTTCTCTTGTCACCTCTGTGCTCTCTGAAACAGCACACATGGGCCAGCATTGTGGGTTTGCCCCAGGTTTATCCAGTATCAGAGACCTGGCATTTAATGTCCCTCCTCCCCTGCCTTTGGTCCTGCATAACGAGACATAAACGACAACGAGCAGTTCCGTAGCTGATGCTTTGGTTGCCAGCACTGCTCTGTTTTGAAGCCTCCGTGGTACCCAGGACTCACTGGAGCATGTTTGCTGAGCATGAAAACTATAGAGTCAGCACTGAGCGACGGGATTTTTTTTTTTTTTTGGCTTTGTCTCAGATGCTCCTGGATTCTCCTGTTTAATCCCACTTGAGTTGGGGTTTTGTTTATTTTGCCTTTGTCCATCTGTGGTTTGTTACAATGATACATGTTTTCTCTTTCTTTCTCTTGCAGTGAATGAAGGGTGATGAGAAAGCAACGTTGGCCACCCCCACCACCCCACTACTATACTTTTTGAGGCTGTGGAGTTGTGTGCATCTGCAGAAGGAAGTGATGCTGAATACAGGAAACCTGAAGCCAGGATATATTTTATGGTATGGCAGTTATAATGCGGCATTGTAAGAAATGTTTGCGTTTGAAAATGTTTTATCTTGTGTTTAAAGAATAATGTTTCTGGCAGGGAAAGAATATATAAGGGTATTATGTGGCTTTCTTTGCAGGCAATTAAACAATGAAGCCAGTCTGAGGCATTTAAATAATTGTAACAGCTGTTTATTGCCTGGTGCGGTTTACTGCATCCTATTATTCCTTTTACATACAGGAGAGAAGAACATGTGGCAAACTATATCATAAAAAAAATTCTTTACTGCCTTGTGAGCAATGTGGCTGCTTTTCTGACTTCTTAATTGTATCACCTTGGGAATGAGTCAGTAATAAATAGTATTTGGAGAGTGGGAAAGTGACTAACTGCCTGAAAGAGCATCAGCAACTGGTGTGCAAAAATATGGGGCTGGTGGTAAATACCTTTGAGCAAATAAACTGCAGTGTGATTGTTCCAGGAGTGATGCTTGGCTCACTCCCATTATGGATTTCAGTGCCTGCTGAGGTTGTCTGTTTCTGGAGGCTCTCCTTTCCTGAAATCTATTTGGTGTGCTCCATTGAAATTGGAAAAATAACCTGGGTTCCTGGGTAGGCTTTGGACAGGAAGTCTGTAATCCCAGTTTACCACAAATTTGCTGTGTGGCCTTATTTCTTGCACCTTATATCAGAGAAACAGGGCAACAGCACTTTCCAATCTGCTCAAAGTGTTGCATACAATGTAAGGGTGGACATCCTGCATGAGGCTGAAGGTGCAAGGAGCCCCATCTCCTGTGATGCCTCAGGTGGATGACTAGGCAATGATGAAGGACAAGCATATGTGGTATTTTCCCCAAAATACTCCCCAATCTTTTTTGATATAGGCCCAGGTGTGTTTTCTGCATCTTTAATAATAGATCTATTACTACCATGTATTTAATTCTGTGTATTTAATAATGATTTTTAAAAAATCCATTCTGCCCTGGAATTCATGCAGACATTTAGTGTTCAGAGCAGCTTGTGTAAGGCCCTAGGACAGTAAGTGTCCTAGAGGAGCCCACGAGCTCTGATTCATCTAGGTTTTGTGTTTGGTTTGGTTTTTTTTTATCTGATTTCTCTAAACAAAGGACCTCAACAACAACTCCCAACCCAATCCTGAATCCCAAGACAAAACACTACAAACTTTTAAACTCTTGCCTAGTAGACCTCCAGTTGTCTTTTCCTTGGCTTTGACTAAAATTTGAGGGTTTTTTCAGTGAGCATTTCTTTTCAACTTTTTGGCTCAGTTCAGCCAAAGCTGCTTTGTGACTTCGGGTCAAATCTGTCAACATTTGAGAATTTTTCAAGAGTCTAAAGCTGTTTATTTGTTTTTCCAGAAAAGTTTTAATGTTTTTTAGCTTGGATAGCATTTGGAGACCAAATTTTGATGTTGTAAATCATGGGAGAAACAAAACATTTGTTTGCCCTGCCCTATTTATGTGGTGTCAAGGCATGCCTGCAGGTATGCTTGGGCTGTAGTTGCTGCAGCTGTTACTCTGAACTCAAGACTTCATTTTGCTCATTTCTCTTTACCTCCTTGCATTGTAGCTTTCCAAAACCCAAGCTGCCAGTGAAGTGCTGCACAGGGTGTTCCTGGCTTGGTGGGGCTGTCTTTCTCAGCTACCTTCCCTCCCTTTGAGGACCAAGTCTAGGATGTGATTCTTGCTCCCTTTTATTACACCCAAATAATATTTGTGGATGAAAACAAAACACACTTTGTAGATACAGCCAAGAGTTTATTATTGGTATAACTGAAATCTGAACACTCTATGCAAGAATTGTTGCCAGTGCTGGTCTGGTTACAGAAAAAGAAGGAAGGCTCCTACACAGAGAAAGTGTCAGTAATAACAATAATACGTTTAAAGTTGTTTTTTGCGTACTGTCTTAGTTTCTATATTTTTTTCTCGGTATTATACTAAGTCTTCCAGTGTCTTCTGGGCCCAAGGTCAGTAGCTTCAGTCTGATCGTGGTGGAGGGGATGTCAGGGCCACCCGTTGGCATCTGGAAGAACATGGTACCTATGGTTTCTTCTTCCTCACTCCTCTTTCCTTCCTTCTTTCTTTCTTTCTCCCCACATTCAATTTGTCATTTTGATTCTAACATGCTTTTAGATCCTGCCCTTTCTGCATTGTCTGCAGCTCCACATTACACTGGGATTTACTATTTATGCTGCCTTTCATGTGTGTTAGATGCTGAGTCTTTGTTCTCTTCCTTACCTTTAGAACCAGTTTTCTCCAGCTCCAGATCTGCACTTCTTTAATTGGCAATAGGCTAGTTGGTTGTAACTGTGGGGTCTCCAGTGCCAGCATGTCCCCCTTGCACTGTCACCCCATGTCTACACTCCTCTACACCACCTCCTGTGTCTCCACCTCTCACGGCCTCTGTTGTCCCTGCTGCATCATTATGTTAGAGTTGTAAATATCACATTATTTATAGGAAAACTGCTTGTTACTGTGATCTGTATAAAATCAGTCTTGTATCATGCAGAGATAAACAAAAGTAAAGCAAATTAGCCATAGCCACCTGGTTATCAGAAAAATTGCCATTACAGCTAAACCGAGTTTGATGATGTTTCTGAATTGCTCTGGTCTGGTGGTACCTGCCCTTTTCTGGTGCAGTGTTTCATCCTCAGGTAAATTGCTATTACCTGCGTGACCTTCACAGGGGTCTGCAATAAAAACACAGCTGGGTGGAAGGTGGGTAGGGCAAGGAGGGGGAGCAGAGGAGAATAGGTCAACCCCAGCCACGGGATGCGGATCAGTGCCTCTGCTTCCCATTGTAATCGGGAATTTTTTATTAAAAGTCCTGTCAGTTTGTCAGAAACCCTCTAGCAAGTTTTGCTCTACTGCTTTTCCTGACAATATGAGAGTGTAGCAGATGATAGCTGAACTTGAAGTCCTTAAAAGTTCTCTCTTCTCTCTCCTGATTATTCAAAGCCTTCGCTGGAAAGGTTGCATCACTTCTCAGACATCTTAGGAAAAACCTTTCTGTCTTTCTTTTCTTAAAGCTCAGGAAATCCCTGTGTAATTTCTCAGCTCCAGTTTGAGGTGACTCTTGGGTATGCCACTGGGCTTTCTTCAAGAACAGAAACAACCCCACAAAAACTGGGATGACAGAAGCGGGCCTGAGTAAACAGGGACAGCACGTGACTGACTGGATAATTTAGAGAAGAGAGTTGTATTTACGGACAGGGACAAACTGAAAGACCTCTCATCAGAAGTTGCCTACACCTACTCATGCCAGCTCTGAAGAGGACTCTGCACTAGAGAGTCTTGCCCATAGCTTTTTTTGGATATGCCAAGCAAGAGACTTACCTGCCTCTGCATCTCTGGAGCATCCCTACTGGCAGCATGACAACACAGAGAGGGTTGAGTGATATGTGCAGTTGTCATCTCTGCTGAAATCAGGGCAAACTTTTTTTGCAGTGGTGGGATGTGGAGTCTTCCTCAGAGCAACTGGGCCAGCCCTGGTTTCACGTCGGCTGACCAAGATCAGCTATGGCACCCTGAGGACCAGAGGTTGAAAGAATCATCTTGACTTTTAGCTTTCCTATCTCTACCTTTCCCATAACTTACTAAAACCAGCTTTCTGTCATTTCTTTCCTAAGTGAGACTCTTGACCTTTTTGTGTGTGAAAAAGCAATAATCAAATCAGTCTGTCTTCTTGCTGAAGCAGAACAAATCCATGGCTGTGTTCCCAGCTGTAAACAAAGGTAAGCAGATGTTGGACTGTGGTCGTCTCCTTCCCAGCAGGAGGGGTTATCAGAAAAACCCCATAAATAATGAAAATGTAAATGGGGCATAAAATTCATTTTTAGACAAAACTGGAAGCTCTTTGCATACCACTTTTCCAGTTTAGGTGGAGAGCAATCCCTGTCTCATCTTATAAAATTAGAAAAAATATTCTTCTTGGTGAACATTTTAAAGCTTTTAGCTCTCCACAAATCCCCTCTCACCTTTAACTGTATGTTTTCCCCTTACTGTGTTTGCTGGCTACTTAAAATTAGGAGGTTTTCTTTCCTAGCTCTTCCCTTTTTTCACTTTTCCCCCCTCCCCCCACCCCTATTTAGACCTCTTCTTACTCTGCTGGGTCTCTTGGCTGAACACTATCTATCATCTTTTCTAGATTTTATCCCAACCTTTTGGGCATCAACTCATGCTTGGTTATGTGTTTTCACAGCAGTATCATAGTAGCAGTCAAGAGGGAAGTTGAAAATAATATAAATTTGAGGCGAATACAGCTGTATTCTCAGTTCATGTATCATCATGGGCATAGAAAATCGTATGTATTACTGTTCCCTATGTACATCGTCATTATCTTTGCCATTTGCAAATCATTTTAGAGACTGAGTCTGATCTTAGGAAAAAAAGTAAAGCAGAAAAACCTGTCCTCTTGCTATACCTCTAGTCCTGACACAAAATTGGTTGTGGTGGATTTCATGTTAAAATAGTGTGCCTTGATATCAGGGAGTGGCTGGGCAGGAGCAGCACTGTGTGCAGCTGGCTGAGAGGAGACAGAGGCTCCAGAGCATCTCTGTAAACTGTGGGTCCCCTCTGGAGATTAGGTGCCCTGGGAGCTGGGTTTCCCCCATCTGCACAAACACTCTGCCTCTTATTTGGGTGGGGAGGCTGCCTGAGCACTTATTCCTGTGCCTTAGTTGAAAAACATGCCAAATTGGGGATGCTCCTGGATTTTTTTTCAAAAATGAGATCAGGGAGCTGAAGGTGAAAAAATGGGAAAATAAGATCAGGTGACTGAAGGTGGATCTCAGAAGATCCCAGGCTGGCCTTCAAGGAGGAACCTCTGCTGGAAGCTAAGGGCTGGGCAAGCAGCTAATGTGCTTTAAAAAGTAAGCCTTTGAAAAGCATTTAGGCTGCATTCAATGATGCTGTAGCACAGGATCCTGTATTTTTGGGGAGGGAAAAAGTATAACTACACAGCAAGGCTTGGCAGAAGGGTCTGGAGCCAAGGCTGCTATTTGAATTTATTGAAACTTGTCAGATTTTGGCATTTATTGGGGAGTGATGAAATAGCAACCAGATCTCCCCATTGTATGGCTCCTCTTTAAAATAAGCCTTGCAGTGCGTCTTCCTCTTTCACACGACTGGTGTGGGCTTCCAGTCCTGCGGGAGGGTCTGCAGTGGTGACAGCTGCTTGCAGGTGTCTCTCCCGTGGGGCAAGGGAAGCCGCCAGAACATGCAGTTGCACTTTGGCATGGGGTCGGCAACCAGCACAGGAATTCATGGAGGCTATTTCCAACCACCTGGAGGTGCATCCTTCTTGTCGAGGGTACAGATTTGCACTTGCACGGCGCTCTGCCTTGTCCGCAAGCATCCCTCTCAGGTATCAGTCTGCCCCAAGAGCGTTCTCTGTTGCCCCAGCAGTTAGAGCATATCATAATCTGCTAGGTGAAGAGAATTAGTGCCACATGTCCATTAAAGCATTATGGATTATAGCAAACCTGTCCCTTGGGAAGTAGTTCAACATTTCTTCTGTTTCAAATTGGAGAGAAAAGTAGCAAGTTGTGACCATTTCTGTAGAATGCAAATTAAAGAAAAAGCACTTCAGAAATACTCGTGAGTTTTGATCCTCTCAGGTTGCTTCATTATTTATTTTTTTTTCTTTTTTGGTCATGTCAAAATATTAAATAGCATAATGTTTTATAAAATGGGTATGTAAAATTTTTAAATATGTCAGCAGGGAGAATGTAGCCCAATAATCTGATAAAGCCAAACTGATATATTGAAGTACTATCTAAACAAATTGAGGTAGTTGGAACTGCAAACCCCCGCCCTCAAGTTTGCTCTCTCTCAAACTTATTTGAAGTTAACATGTTCCTGTGAGAATATCTTAATTTTCACCAAAAAACACTTTTCTGTCTATTTTGTGGAGAAATCTTGTCTGGTTTGCTTAAGCATCCATAGTACACCATATTCTACATTGCACCTTTATAAAAACTGGTGGGGATGCTGCCTCTGCAGGAGTCATTCCGTCTCCTGGATGAATAAAGGGGCTTTTACTTCAGGATGGGGCGGGGTTGGGAGATAGTAAAAACCAGTGTGATCCAATCCCAAATGACAATGTTTTATTGCACTCCTGTTAAGCTGAAAAACATTGATTGTAGGTTGGAAGAAAAGGATCGCTTTACTGGAATAATTTAATTTTATTTCTATTCTGAGTATCCCTTGGCAAAAGCATAGAAAATGCAGCAAATGCTGAATTTAGGCACATCTCGCAGGTTGTTGTGGGTTATGTCTGCCTCTTATGCCAAATAACTGAGCATGAAGTCACCTCCTCTGGTGCTTGGAACACTTGGAGAACCCGATTTAACCTCATCTTTCATGGGAGGTGTTTTGCACCCTCATGTCCCTAGAGACTTCCCTAGTACACACCATGAATCAGGCAGTATCCTGGGGTGGAGAAATGCCATCTTCCCTGCTAATGGTTTCCAGTATCTATGAAGCATTTTAATGTTTGTTGGAATGAAGTCTGGAACATAAGGGTTTCTCCTCTGAGCTGAGTGCCCTCACTAGATGACAGCTGATCTGGCTCATTGAATGTTTTAGTCTTTGTGGAAATTATATCAATTCCAGCAGGAGAAAATGAGGAAAATTTACCCCTGAGTGCCCAGAATCGTGCTGGTAATGTTGCTCTCCTGAAAAGCTGTGGATCTTGGTCCCCTCCTCTAGTCTGGTAGACCTGAAGTCAGGCTTGGTGTTGTCCAGGCATCTTTGATTTCACATTATACGTGCTTCCAGGGGCCAGTATGGGAGGGGGGCAAAGGGGTTCCCCAATGTTTTTAAGGGAGAAGCTGGAGATTTAAAATGCAGTTGTAATACTAGTGAATGGTTAATCTCCATGTAGTCCACAGTGGTTTCTCCTGCCCTTGGAGACACAGACATGCTGTAACTCTCACTGTGGTCTGCTGGTCCTAGCCTGTTTCCCTCTACATTTTTGCATTAGCTAATGCCTGGATAACCCAATCTCTGCAGTCACTTTAAGTGGCACAATGAAGAGGATGGTAGAATAAGATTTAGTGCCAGAAAGAAAAACAGTAAGATGCTGATTTAAGGTTGTAGCCCTTCTTGTTTCAGGTCACAGGACAGAAAGCAGAGAGGAGAGCTGCAGCTTGGGGATGCAGATCCACAGTGCTGGTGCCAGATGAGAGCTGCTCACTGAAACAAGACTGACGGCTAATGACTGGCATAAAGGGCTGAAGTTATCAGTCAGCTGTGCTCACTACACACCAATAAAATTTCATGGAGGTGACCTGCCTTGTCCTGTGGCATTTCCTTAGTTTGTGTCTTGTGAGATCTAGGGGCAGAGGGACAAATCAATTGTTTGTATTAATAAAAGCTTATTATAGCACAGTGGATTTACAAGCTGCTTTGCAAACTTAGCTGTGTTCCTTACCCCAAAGAGTTTATACTTTAAGTCTTTCATAACAAATCCATTGAATAAACTCAATGAATTATTTGGAGTGGAACAGTGGAGAGATGGGAATCATGTAACCCTGATTTTAGAAGTTAATTTATGCCTGCATGAGGTGAATTTGATGCATTATACTGACTTATTTACTAGAGTGCCTGGCTAAAAAGCTGACTTTTTTTGTTTGCTTTCTTACTTTTGTAAGGATTTGTGTTTTGTGCCAGAAACATGCAAAATGGTGCTGTTCCCTGGAGGTGACCCCTTCTGTGTCTGACCCGTAGGTTGGGTTATTAATTTCTTTTCAGCGCATAGAAATGCCTTTTTTTTGTCTGCATCCTTGTTATTAGTACTTCATCTAAGAGAAACAGCTGCCGCTCATTCAGTTTCTCTCTTGGACCCATAACACCTCCTCGTTCAGACCCAGACCAAGAACCTGAGGAAGAGGAATATCTCCCACACCTCTGTGTGCCCAGCCCTTGGATGTTGTCTGCCTGTGGCTTCTGGTGGTGGAAGGAAAGCCAGGGAGGTAAGATGGGTCTTTGTTTTCTCCAGAGCAATCCTGGCTGTGCATTCCTCGGGATGTAGAGGCTGCTAGATGGGAAGTGTGGTAAGCAGGAGCTCATCCAGTCTCCAGCCCTCATCTGCTGCCCTCCCACCTGCTGCTCTGCTCTATGGCCTCTCCTGCCAGCTGCAAGGAAGGGCTGGTCATCCTCCTTCATCCCTGCTAGCCAGCAGTGCTGGAGGTAGGAGATATTTGGGTAAGCACCATGACAAGCTATTGCTGGAGCCAAGTAAGGAGGAGGGAACCTAACAGGATTGAATTATGCCGTCTTCAAGGACCCAGAAAAACAAAGACCTGGCACTGAATGAGCTTAAGGCAGTGATTTTTCAGCCTTCCTCAGGCTGCTGCCCTAGGCTGCCTCATGGGAAGGAATGCCAAGGGAAGGAACCTTTATTGAATCCTAAGGTCCTCATCAACATCGAGCTAGTGTGATTTCTGGGTCTGACTGCAGGGCAGTCATGCTGTAAAGAACCTGGGCTTGGCTTCCCTGCTTGTAAAGGCCCTTCCTCTCCCTTAAATAGAGAGGAAGGGATTTGTGTCCAGTTAGGTGAAAGACGTATTAGCTTTGGCCCATCTTTGTAACAAACTTCTCCCAAATTTGAGTCACATTCAGATCTAGAAGCTAACTTTGTAGCTGGAGCCCACCTGTGGCATTAATTGGAAGTGTTTCATTTAAAGCAGCGTGGAGCTGGCTGGCAATGCTTGTGAGAAACATCTCATGTTGTTAGCAGGCACTGGACCTGCTGGGAAGGGGGTAAATGAATTCTGCTGGCTCTGGAGGCAGGGAGCTCATTACTTTCCTGGGGTAGGGAGGTAATAAATGGAGGGGAGGTGGAAGCCAGAGAGGGAGAGAGAAAAGTCTTGTATGTGGACTCCTCGCTGCTCTTGACTTAGCAGTGTGGATTCAGGGGTGGGAGTGTCAGGTTAGGCACTGAACAGGGCTGGGCACATGCAGGCAAGCACAGCTCCCACCATTCACAGGCAGAGTTTGGGCTGCATGTCCAGAGCTGATGATGGCTCAAGTCTAGTGTGTTCTCTCAGTTAGCACAGATAGTTGCCCAGGTGTGGGTGAGCTCTGTGAGACCCCTGGGATGGGCTTGTACTCAAACAATACACAGCATTACCAGGCTTGCCTGGTCCTGATGCTGGTGTGAGCTGTGATGTAATGCTGTGGGGGCAGTGGCAGCAAAACCTCCATTCTTGTCTTCCCTTCCTGGTGTGGCCCTTGAGTTGAGTTTGAGCCAAAAGTGGTGCACAGATCTGGACTTTTTTTTTTTTTTTAATTCTGTTACTCTAAAAGATTTTATATCCCTGTGATTTATATAAACTGGGAGGTACACCTTCCTAGTGTTGTTTTCTGTCTTAATGGCTTTCAGAGCTGCATTACAGCCAAAAAGAAAGAAAAGGAGAAATAGGTGTTAATTTGGGGAGAAAGGAGGTCACCAGAAAACCTGACTGTACATTTACCAGGCGCCTTTTCTGTGTCCAGGGAGTTTCTGCATCAAACAGAGTGGCTAAAGCAAGTTTGCCCACAGCTGCTGCTTGTTTGCTTATGAAAAGCAGGGGCTGACTCTAGAGTTGTATGATGGGAGATCCAAAATGCTGAGCATCTCCTTGGGGTGGGCTGTCCCGCCAGGTACGTGCTACTCAGCGAATTTTCCCTCCTGAGCTCAGCATGCATCAGCTCTAAACCCTGCACGGGTCCGTCTGCACCCTGCCCCATGCGCAAGGGGTGCAGATCACCCAACTGATAGTGGCGAAATTTGCTCAGACGGCTGGATTTGTCACATGCCCTGTTCATGATCTCTTTGAGTTTGATTCCTTGAACGTGTGAGAGCAAAGAGGGATTGTGCTTCCAAAATGATTGGAAAGGCTCCCCATAGTCTAATGCTGGACTTTTTGTCTCTCTTATTGGCAAAGAGGTTATCCTTGCTATGCAGTCAAAAATGGATCCAGAGGGAAGCATTTACCCCTCTTTGACTCTTCAGTATTTGGTCCCTAGACAATATGATTGATATACAGTGTGCTGTATATTTTATTAGGTGAAAAAGTACCCACTGAGGCATAGTATCATTTTCAAGGGTGACCTTGTGACAACGGGTGGCAGGAGTGCACATAAAAATGATAAAAGCCTGGCTAAAATCCCTGGCTGCATAGGTTGAAGAGATGGCTCAGAAACTGTTGGTAGATGGGTTAGATTAACAGATACACGTAGGCTCAGAGGTTGACTTCTTTAAGAAGGGCAAATCAGGGAAAGAAATAAATGCAGATGAGCACACAGAAAATCAAGAGAAAGGCAAATGCAACAGAAGACAGGAGGAAGAGAGAATAAAGGTTTGCTTTTCTAAAAGCAAGCACTCTTTGGGAGGAAATATGGCCAGAATGAGGTGTTGACATGTTGGTTTAAGCTGCAGAGAGAAACAGGAACATAGACTGTACTAAATAAACTGCACATATTGCTGTTAAGTTCTCTCTATCTCTACTTCACTTGGTTATTTCTGGTGTGTGTTTGTAGTGACTTTTCTGGCGGTGTAGATAAATTATCACATTGATTTTTCTTTCTCACTTTTTTGGAGGGGCAATGGGGAAGGTTTCTGTGTATTATATGGAAAGCAGAGTGGCTGTTAACAACATGCTGGGCTTATCCTCCCACTGTACAGGAGAGACACCCGAACCAGAACTTGAAAGCCAAACTCCTTCAACTGCAGGGGGGCTGGGGGTCTGCATCTGAATTTGCCGTTCAGGACCACTTCTAGTACCCAGTACAGGGAAAAAAAGTTGAATATTGGCTTCCCAGGACTGTATATATTGCAGCTTAAGACAAAGAATATTGTAAATCGATAAAATCGGTGATTGATATGACTTGGTCAATGTAACAGATCTGATTGTTTTTTGAGCTGTCATTGCAGTGGGAGTATAGGAGTAATGCTTTCTGTTCAGCACCATTTGGGTTTTCATGCCCTGCTCTGGCAAGACAGAGATATTAAAGATGAACAGCTGAGAAAAGGGCTTGAAGCAGTCAAGGGAAGAGAGAAGAGATTAATATTTCTGCCCAGAAGCTGGAAATGAAAAGGGAGAGTCGTGCCCATGACAAAGATTACCTTGAGTCACTCAGCACTGACAAATGGGTTTGCTGACCCAAGTGCATCATTTCTCACCAGGGAAGTGTGGCTCAGATAGGAAATTGGTGACCAGGAGCTTGTTACCTGCATTTCCCTGAATTACTTTTGAAGGCAGTGGGATCTGCTAGGACATCAGGAAACACACAAACTTAACCTTCAGTTCCCCAGCTTGTAAAATGTCCACTAGAGAATGCATAAAGTAGTGGAAAAGAAGTGATGCTCCATGAAAGTGGTTATCTATTATTAGCATTTTCCAACCTTCCACATCTAACCATTATCTCAGAGTTTTTTGTTGGTGATAATGTGACTCCTATGCGATCTCAGTTGCCTTTCGTACCTTAGCATTCTCTGAGGAGCAAAAGTGCTGCCCATAGCCAAAGTGTTAATGCAAAAAATAATATCAATGCATTGCCAGTTATGTTGTGCTGCTCATCCGATCTCCCTGTGGCTGTGCCATGTTGGTTCATTGTGGTTTTGGTGGCTTCAGCTTGCATTGCTCTCCTGCATCTTCTTGTGTTTTCACTTCTCTGCTCTGGGGTGTTGGATACCCATACATATCCTCTTATAACTCAGGGTTGTATATGCCAACGTTTAAGGCCAATCTTAACAGTGTCCTCTGACACTATGGAGTAGGTGAGCTGAGGTCTCTTGGGGGATTAGGCTGCCTTGCCTGATTTTGCGGGCAGTAAAATGGTGATGGAAAGGAGTGTGAAAGGTGGAAGGATGGCAACAGCAAATGGAGGGCTTGCTGCTGGGGAAGTATATGCCTCCAGCCCTCCCAGCTAGGAGGTTGTTCCAGCTGCCCTGTGCAAATTGGCACATGTGGGACCTGGAGCTGAGGCCAGCTCTGTTCCTGACAGCTCAGGAGAACTGCTGGCTCCAAGGCAAGCATGTCTGGGGAGTAAAGTTGGGATTTCGGAGTCCAGGGAAGGGAAAGGTCTGAGGATGGCATGACAGTCAAACCCAGCTATCAGGTTTGCTAGAGTAATGGCATGATCCTATGAATATTTACTTTGTTATTTATAGGGCCATGTGTTAGATGTTCTTTGTGGTTATTTTGGTAGAATTCACGCTTGGAGGATATTCTCAATGAAAAATGTTTCCCATGAGTGAGTCAAGTAAAATAAATAAATTTGCTGCTCACCATAAAATAGCAAAGGTACACTTAATTTTCCTGCTAGGATGACATAATTCCTGTGGAGATACTAGCAAAATATCCTGAATGCATAGAGTGCTTTGAAATGAAAATGACTAGAATATAAGGTATTTTGAGTGCAATGCAAAAATGACTGTGAAGGCTGAAAAGAAACATATATGTTTTGACTTTGACTTTTACTTCAGTTTTCGAATTGTCTGGATTATATACAGCCACCTCAATCAAAACTGGTGCAGAGTAGTTAACATTTCTATGTACATATGCCAAGGAGATTGAGGACAATAAGAATTCAGATACTGAAATGAAAGCCATCCCTTAAGAAAACATAGATTCATTACTTAGTACAATTGGTTCTACTGCAAAAAAATGCACTGTTAAATGAATATTCATTACGGATAAGGGAAGGTGCTTTATCGTACATTTGGAATTCACAGTGGTACTGAAATTTGGTTTTGAAAGCAGGTAATGAAAATGCTAGAAAGCCATTGCTATCATTGAAAATCTTAAATTTACAGCCAGGAAGATTTCAGAAAAGATTTGGCCAAGAAGAGTGCACACTGGTTGTGAGCAAACTCTGAAGGACACATGAGAGAAGGGTGGAAGTTGTGCACACATGCACTAGAGAGTCATTGGGATTGCATAAGATTATACCATTTTTTAAACAAGATACTTTGAAGCCACAGGTAAATAAAGGCTGATTTACCTACCATTAAATTTGATCCAAAAGAAAAAGAGAGACATAATTAAAAGAGAAGAGAAACAGGAACACAGCTGATGCCCTTCAATGTAGTTTTGTGGAAGACATGTCTTGTGGAATTTAGACTGCTTTTTGATGGGATTACAAATTCGGTTCATGATGGTGAATGTTCATGTGATGTCCTTCTCTAAGGCGTCAATCCTGGTACCACAGAAGATTCTAACTGAAGGTTAGCAGTGGGTAAACTAAAGCTAGCACACATTAAATGGATTGAAAATGGCTTGCTGATAAATCTCAAATAGTAATCGCAAACGGGGAATCACCTTGCAAAAGAAGCATAACCCACAAGTGTCCCCCAGGGATGTCTTCTTGGCTCAGTTCCTTTCATCTTCCCCGGTCTTTTGGAAGAATGTATAAGATCGTTGCTAATAACGTTTGTGGATGACATAGAGGTGAAAAATAATAAGGACAGTTTAGTTCTACAGACTGAACTGAATTACTTGATAAAGCTGGACTTTTCTGAGAGAAATCTTTTTTGATGGAGCCAGATTCAAGGTCATGCATCCAGAAGTGGAGAATTTAGGTCACACTTACAGGATTATGGGATGCTTCCTGATAGACAGCAACTGTGAGGAAGATATATGGTAGATAAACCACTGGCTCCTGTTGTGATCTTCTTGCTGAAAGCTGCCTTTGAATATGTACTGAGAAAATTAGGAGGCCTGCTCCCTATTTCTAGTGCCATATACAGGACTGGTAAGACTGTGGAAATTTGTGAATGCTAATGTTTCTGGGAAAATTCAGAGGAAGCAGGAGGCATTTACAAATAAAAAGTAAAGGATTGACTTAAAACTTGAATTATACCCAGTTACTCTCTTTCTTTTGTTAGTTCATATTTTTAATGTAACTTTTGGGCAGAGGAGGAGGATGAAAATTAGTCTCAGGTTTAACACTGCTAGCTGCTTTGTTGCTCAGCAGTGGATAAATACAATCCCTATCTCTAATTCTAAGTAAGTCTGCATGACTGTACACACAATTATTCTTTTTCTCTCCAGACTCTGTAATACCTACTTTTCTAAGACTGGGCCTGGATGGCACTGGCTGCTACAGACTAGCTGAAAGTCCAAACCCTCCCGATTAACTGGCAGGAGTTTCAACACTCGTCACAACCTGCTGAGGAGGTCTGCTTCACAAAGTCTCTACTAGATCATAAGAACTAGAGACAAGACAGAAAGAGAAAGGATGCAACAACCAGCAGAGTAGCAGAGACTTGCACGTGTGTAGCTATCTTCTGAACATTGTGATTGTGCAGCAGAGGCTACGTGATGATTGTCGCTTTGGTGCTTTTGTTATATA
Organism: Syrrhaptes paradoxus; assembly: GCA_013400615.1. Classification (NCBI taxonomy): domain Eukaryota; kingdom Metazoa; phylum Chordata; class Aves; order Pterocliformes; family Pteroclidae; genus Syrrhaptes; species Syrrhaptes paradoxus. The sequence continues at coordinate 18,210 of VZTO01000348.1, read as the reverse complement.
TGGCCTGAATCCAAAGTAGTTTAGGAATAAGGCAGGAAAAATCAGAGCTACAGCTACACCTGAGTATTCTCATAACCCACAGATTACTTGTGGTGCTGCCTCAACAGGAAGAGGTCTATTACAGCGGCAATGTACCCAGTACAGCACTGGTATAACTGGTGATAAGTTTGCTCTGTATGTCATGCTAAAGCTCAGAGCAAGAGAAGGAAAGGCAATTGCAGTGACCTAAGGGGGTGTAGGAAGTGGCACGAATGGGACAGGGTCTGTAAGTCCCTTAGGAACAGGATGAATAAAAGGGTATTTATTAAAAGTATCACACAGTAAAGAATGGCCCAGCTGTAAAACAAGGTAGCACTTCTGTTTTCCTGGTTTTGTGAAGTGAGAATGATAAGACTAAGGAGGTAGAATTCAGTACGTGAAAAATAAAATACTTTCTTTCTCTGACTGCTTATAATTAAACTATGGAGCAGATTGACACAGGTTGATAGCAAAATACTTTATTAAACCTGTGTGTTTGAATTATATTATGCTAATTACTGTAGCTCACACTGCATTCTCTTGATATCCCTATGTCTGTCTATCAAGAATACTCAGAGTGGTCGTAATGACTGTTGTTAAAAACGTTGAGGGGTGGATAGATCTCTTAAGCCTCCCGCTTCAGGGCTTTAATTGCTCTTCAGCTGCCAGGGATCTGTCAGGGACACAATGTGGCTTGGAGGAAAGCTGCGGTGGGGTAAGGTGAGAGCCATGGCCAGAGCCAAGGCATGAGACCATTTTAACTTGGGTCTGCTTTAGTGTCCTTGGTTCTTAGTTCTGGATTTGCCTTACTGTTTTTGCTTCTTCATGTGGTGTAAAGTGGCGCAGTGTTTTTGGTTTCAGCAGCATGCTGCTGATCTATGCCGTGCTTTGCCTAGTCATAAATACATCTATATGGTGATTACTCCTGCTCCATCAGTCAAACATATTAGTCCTTTTTCCTAGTACTGTGGGAGAGTTTGTGCCTGGGGAAATCGCTCATTGTTTCAATCTAAAGAAAAAAATCCAAAAAATTTCCACCTGAGATACAGGAAAAAGGTGTTTGATTCTGGTTGGTTTTTTTTTAATTGTTGTTGGTTGGTTTGTTTTTTTTAAACTGAGATTGAACAGGCATCCTGTGAGCAACCAGGCAGAGAATTTCAGTCCTGCTGAGCAGGTCTCACTCTTCAGGTGCTCCCTTGCAATTTGCAAGCACTTCTGAGTCTTCTGAGTATCTTCTGGCATGTGAGCCCTCCCTTCTCTGGAAGGTGTTTGTTTGATTCCTTCTGTTGTGCAAATATTCTCATAGGTGGCAGGCATGCTGCAGATAAACCTTTTGATCCTTAGGAATAACCTGCCTCTTGTAATCTCGTTTTCCAGCTTTGTAAATATTACCTCCACAGATACAGCTTGCTGCTCTCATATCTTCACTGTTAGTTCATTTCAAACAGCATCATCTTCCCTGTCAATGTGCTGTACCACATTTCCCCAAGAAGAAGGGAGACTTCTCGAAATGATCACTAGATGGCTACACTGCCGCACAGGATTTCACAACTCTGCTTTTCCAGACCTTCAAAACATTTCTCACGACTCTCTAGTTTGTGATAGCTTTGGTCTGAATTGCATTTCAGCCACAAAACGCAATTTCCATATCTTCAATTTTCTTCTCAGCATGTTGCAATATAATTCCACACCATTCAAATTTATTGCACAGAGAAGTCGCTGGGGTTTAAATGGCATCTAACCTCTGAAGCATCTGGTATTGTCCACCATTGGAAACAGGGTCCTGGACTGCGTGCACCATTGGTTTGATCCAGTAGAGCAACTCCTGTCTTTCTGGAGTCTCTGCAGAATACTCTTGGGGTTGATTTGGCACGACCTGGTGTGTCTATTGACCTGGCTCTGGCTTAGCAGCTCTGAAAGCCCTGAGACTGGGGACAGGTGTTAGTCTGTGATTCAGACCTTTGCCAGTCACCATTGCTGTTTTACAGGGATCAAAGAGGATTTCTGAAGGAGGGAAAATAATCTGCCTATTTGCTTACTGTAAGCTAGAGCAGACTTTAAGAACAGAAGCAGCAAATATCAGACAAGCGTTTCCCTTCCTCACTATCTTGTTTCTGTCTTTCATTCAAATCCAAGACTAAAGTAAATGTCAAACTTTCCAACAGAAATAGTTGTCAAGAGGGACCTAAAAAAGGCACACCAAGATTAATTTTTGCCATGTCTGTTGTGTTCAGATCCATGTAGAACAGCAATGCATTCCTCCTCCGCTGAAAGTCCCTGTTTGTGCCCTTACACAAATCCTCCCACATTCTTGTGAGTAGTTACAATAATGACATTTATGTAACGTCGCTAGGTGTTTGTAGCTGCGTAGTCTGGATGTGAATCTGGATATAAATAATTTGATCATCGTCTTCTGTGAGATAGAGAAATGTTATTTACGTTTTACAGATAAGGGAATTGAGGTAAATGGGGGGAAGTAAATTGAATAACTGCTCTCACCTGCAAGCCATGGCACCCTGTTATATTCACGGGTGGCACAGGATGCAGGTGGTTGGTCAGCCCTGGGATGCCAGCCTCCAGGCAGAGGGCAAGCACTGGGATGGTGCTTGCAGCTGTGCTGGCATGGAGGCAGGAAAACAAGGGGGGAGCATTTCTCAGAGGGGGAGGGTCCAGTGAGGAGACCTATGTTGAGTGAAAGAAGGCTGAGGAATAAGGTGTGCAGCGTGCAGTAGCACCTTTCCAAGGGGAAGGGGACTGGAAGTTTTCAAATTAGTTGTGTGTTGGTGGTTCTGGAACCATGATATAAAAAGCAGGGCTATAGATACGTCTGTTTGTCGGTACATTTTCAACAGGAATCCACAAAGGAGGAAAAGCATCAGAGGAGGAGAACTAGCAGAGCACAGGCTGGGTCTCTCTGCCACACAGCCATCTGGAGCCAGGGAGGGCAGCATGTGCTCCCCCAGGCAGGCTGCCCTGGCTGGGGACCACAGCAGCGGGGGCTGCTCACCATTATCCCTGGGGGCACCCACTCGCTTACTAGGAATAAAGCAGACCTGGATAGTTTGCCTGTGAATTCCCCATGGGAAATAAAGCTCCCCAATTGGTAAACATTCAGTCTGTTGTAAAAGGGAAATTGAAAATGTGAAATCCCTGCATAAGTGCAGATGAGCTCTGAACTGTGGATTCAAAAAGAGCATCCCAGTTGTTTGCTCTGGGCAGGCTGGAGTCAGGGATGTACTTTCTTTGGCTCTAAAAGCCATTGCAGCCATTTTGGAAGTGAAACAAGTTGAAAGAAGAGCTTCAAGCTGGCATGGGCTGATTTGCTCACAAAGCTTCAGAAAAATATTCAATATGGGTATGGTTGGTGTAATTGTGTCTGATATACAAATGTGTATGTGAGAGTTCCTAGGAAGCATTGAAAGCTGAACTGCCAGGCAAAACTGGTATTAATTTCAGATAGCAATGTATAGTGACAACGGTCTGTTTTCAGGGAGCTGCTTTGCAGTCTGTGCTATTGAAATTTAGAGGCAAAGGAAGGTATTGATGGGAGCCGATATCTCCAGTGTGACCATCTCAGCAAAACTCTGAAGGTGATGATCAACATCTCAGTGATCATTTTATTTTTTCAGCACAAAGACATGAATCAGCAGTGGCTAATGAGAGACACCAGTTAATAAGGGGATTGCGGCAGAATTGTATGGACTGCTTTAGGCAGCAGTGTGTAATTTTGTAAACGGAGCTGGCGCTTGTTCAAAGGGAAAGGATTTAAAGGCAAAGTGGTTCCTTCTGAATCCTCCACTAACCTGTCATAGAAATACTGATATGTTGGTGGCAAGGACAGCTGCTTGGCTTTCACTTCTTTAATTTTCTGCTACAATCCTGTATCATCTGTCAGGGTGCTCAGTGGCTAGGTTACGCTAAAATCCTACAGACCATTATGTAAGTAATGAGAATCCCTAATGACTTGACGGGTGCTGCATGGTTCTCCCACGAGGCTGACAGCTACAGAGGCTCTCACTTCTTGCACCAAGGAGGTGTCAAACAGAAGCAAAGCGCTGGGATCATTAAGGCAGCTTGTACAGCGCTGTCCTCAGCTCCACAGCTCTCCAGGAAGCTTTCCTTAGGGACTTCAAGTGGATGAATAGTTTTGGCTTTACTTTATCCAAAAGTGGAGGAGAAAATAATCTGGGCTAGGAGTGTGGCCCAAGGCTTTAACCCCTTGCTGCCCTCTGGGGCTGCTCTATATTGAGTTTTTCCCAGCAATTGTGTCCTTTCATAGTTCACAGGATATGGCCCAGCTCTAGAACCATTTTGCTGAGAGGTTAAAGCCAGCTGTGGGCCACAAAAAAAAGGGGCAATCATCTGTGTGGGAACATGCTTGTCCCTGTGGCTCTAAAATTGATCTTCCCTCCTGGCACCAACAGCTCTGAGGAGGAGGATGGGTGCCCGTACCCCTGCAATGTGGCAGGCCCCGTCCCAGCTCAGGGGCTGGGCAATGCTCCAAAAACCTCGGGGTGGGCAGGGGGGGAATTAGTTTATATTCTCTGTTTCACCACAGATCTGCTTGTGGATTTCTTACACAGCAGCAGCCTGACCTCAAAAACTGACAACATGTAACACAGTGTTTCGTGTGCTCCGCACTAGACAATTATTGCAAGAAGGCTGTTTCGTATCAGAAGAATTACAGAAATGTTCTGTCAGTGGTCAGCTTTCTAGCTGGAAATGGCTGCCTTCCTGCTCCCTGTGACAGGCTTTTCTGTCCAAATCTCAGGGACTTGTTTCAGTGAAAATCTCCATTTTCAGATTAACAAGAAAGTTATGGACAAGATTAAATAATTTTCCTTTTTTTCTTTTTTTCAAACTCAGAGATGAAACAGGCACTGAGTGAATTCGGTGGTCACAAACATAAGGTACAGATTTTCCCATGATTGTGCTTAAACCCCACTTGAAAGAGAGACTTTTTGGAACCATGCAATACTTCTATATGTGGGATCGAAATCAGGTTAGCAATTTCCCCAAAGAACAGAAGAAAACTGACTGCTCTGGGTCATGCAGTGCACATGCATGCCTTTGAAGTAGTCTTTTTAAAATTAAAGTCCCAATGCACAGTTAAACTTGCAGCTTTTTTTTTTCTTTTCTGATACTGAGAGGTCTTTGGGGTCAATAAGGTTATTTTTCGTCTCGTTGGATAACCAGAGGATGATGATGGGAGCTGGGAAGTGCACGAACCTCCACCAGCAACGGGGCTATGAGTTTTGTAGAGGAACAATCCCAAATGCTCATTCAGACTTTGGTTAAGCAGGAGCTGTTCCTGATTCTGGCCACAGTTGCTGTCACTGCTGTAGATTTATGTTGTTGTGCTTTCTCTGCTCATTACGATTTTTCAAGAGAAAAAAAGCATTAATCAGCTCTGACATCAGACAAAAACTAATGAGTTGTGTTACCCCAGCCTATTCAGCAATAAGAACCCCAAGAAAAGTGTTGCAGCTCACTCTGCCCACGTGGACTATGATAATGTGTAAGGCCTGGAGTAATTACAAGCAGAAAATAATTACCCAGCCCCAGACTTCAAGAGGGAGTGTGATCGAATGATTTTGATGCTGAACTAGTGGGCAGGACTCATAGATCAGTGCTTGGTCCTGCTAATGGCTGTGGGCAAGCAATTTAAATCTGTGTTTTGGTTTCTGTGCAAAGGGCGTGTGACAGTTGTGGTTTCTAGAGAGAATGGGTAAGGTATAAATGTGGGGTCTGATGTTCTTGGCTTATTAGAGGTGTACTCTGGTGAATGACAGCAGAGGATGAGCCTTTGAGTATTACAGATAATTCTGGAGGGAACCTAGAAGTGAAAAATACTAAAATCAAATTATATTAGCAACACTTTGAATAATACATATTAAAGGGTTACATTGTCTGGACCAGAGTAACTTCTTTCAGAGCAACTACTTCCCTCCTTGTCCCCATTTCAGAACTTTCTTAAAACTTGCTTTGATGCTTGTGATGCTCAAGAATCCCACAAGCCTCAAATGTGCTGATGCGATTTAGTGTTTAGGTCCGCACTAGCTTACTGCTGTATTGCACTCCACCATCTTTTTTTATGTTCACCTGTTTTTCGTCCTCTAATATTTGTATTGCAAACCCTGTGGGTCAAAGCCAGCTTGTGTTATGCCCATGTGCAGTACCTACTACTGTGAATTGAGGTCATACTGTACTGTCACACAGTTAATAATTGGTTTTCTGGTCCATTCTCTGGCGGATGGCTCTGGACTGCCTGGTCCAATTTGGGCTGCTGATACTCTGATGTGGCATTCCTTTGCTTTTCTCATTTTCACCTGCACTGTGGTCCAAGTAAGCTGTTAAGTACAACTGAGACAGAGCAGGGGATATCATTGTCTTCCTCTGAATACGCTGAATACACTGCATTCTGACACCTCATAATCCTCAAGGCCAGGATGTCAATAAAAATTGTAAACACTGTGGTATCATTATATCTCACCTTCAATATAATCCTAACACAGGGTCTGTGGCCTTGGGTATGTGATGGATGAGTTTTTATGACTGTGTTCAGTTGCCTTATAATGGTGTATGATGATTGTGCTGTCAATAACTAGCTATAACCTCTGCCTGCTTTACAGGTTATTCTGCTCCCTTAACTGCTGCTCTACAACTCTGAGCCCCAAAATTTAAATCTGAGCAAGAAATAATGTACATATACAAAATAAAGTCTTATATTCCTCTCATTATTAATCAGCTCTTCTCTGGCAGCTCCTGATTGTGCTCCATGCTGTATTAGCACAACTGCAATGCTTTTTCTAAATTTTAGGATAAGAAGGGCCATTCAGTCAGAAGGTGGTTGGTGTCAAGTAGTGGAGTTTAACAGGAAAAAAAATCAGTGAACAGTGTGTTTATAAGACTATTTCATGTTAAGAGGGAAGGGAAGGGAAGGGAAGGGAAGGGAAGGGAAGGGAAGGGAAGGGAAGGGAAGGGAAGGGAAGGGGTTTTCAGACAGTGGAGAAGAAAAAGTGGAGAGCAGTGTGATTACATCTGAATTCAGATCGAGGTCAGGTAACTTCAGAGTTTCATAGGTTTTTTTTTCCCCTAACTCAGGACAGCCCTTGAAGAAAAGGCGACAGATAAAAGAAAAATAGACCTAAACCTAAATCCTGGTCTTAAATTAGTGAAACCCCGGGGGGTGTCCAGATTTCGTTCCATGCCCAAACTTTGTGTTTCATTGCCAGGATGCAGCCAGTTTGGATTTTGTCCCCCAATTTTCTTCAGCAAAGGCAACAAATGGAAACACTGTGTGTCATGCAAATGAGCTGTATCACAACATCATTTCACCATTTTGGGTGAGATGCCAGGCTCCCTGAGGGCACTGAGATCATGGTGGCACTGGGCAGCCTTGCTGGGGACCCATGCCCACCCACTGCCACCACGGACCCAGGGGCTCCACCACAGCTCAGGTTGGGGCACATCATCCAGCCCTGCCCTACATCAGACCCTCACTGGTGGCAGCTTGTCTCCAGCCTGGCCCTGGGCCCTTTTTGGATGGATCTTGGACCACACTGCTGGAGGGTCCAACTCCAGCCCTGCCTCCAGCCCTATTTCCTGCCGCTCCCAGCTGAAGCTTGGACCTGGCTCAGCCCCAACTGTGCCTGGGCTGTTACTGGAGCCTGTTACCTGCCCCCAGCTCTGCCCACTTGGCTAAGACCCCAGGGGATGGCACCCCAATCAGCAAGGACATGGCCTGTGATGGGGTAACCCTGGCTCAGCCCCCTGCCCAGAACAGCCCCACTGGCACCACACTCTGGAACAAAAGTAAAAAGAAGCAGGTATGAATAGTGCCGTGAACATAAAACTGACCAACTGGAGAGGTTACAGTCTATTTCGATCTTGCATCAGACTTCTTTTGGGCTCTCTGGTAGTTAAAAATCATTGTAAAATCTGTTGTTAGAAATAGTAAAAAAATGGAAACAAAAAAGCTGATTTTTTTTTAATGGAGGTCATTCATTCTTCAAGTTCAAAAAGAATGATAGTTTCATTATATCACTGTTTCACAAGTGTATATTATCACAAGTATATTTATCACAAGTGGAAACTTCAGCTGCAATCTTTTTCCTGATTTGCTCATTCTTCCTTCTTTCATTTTCCTTGGGTGGCTGGGGTTGAGAAGGAACCATAAACAAAAACAAACAAGGAAAGGGGAAATTATGATGAAAAGGAACCTGGTTTGGGTTGGGAAGGGAGTGGGAGTATAGTAACAATACTACTATTGTTTTGCTGTATCTTTTTAAAAAAAAAAAATTTCTGAAAAACAGCCCAAAATAAAATCCAGATTATTTTAAAGCATACATTTTGCAAAATCTTTAATTTTAAGCAGCTCATTTATTGAAAATGGAGTCTGCTAGTATAAGCCTATTTTCTGGTATGAAAGGCTTGAAATAGGGGTGAAAAGAGGTATTACCATTTGGCAAAGTAGAATTTTCCAGATGGAGTAGAAGCCACCAGGGTCTTAGAAAATATTATGAATTCAGCTGTTTTGTCCTATAGCCTGAAAGAGTTGTTGTTAGTCTAAAGATGGGAAGAAAAATGCTGTTTTCAGGTGTGGTTTGTTTGCATGATGGCTTGTTCTGTCTTTTTGGGTTATTAGATTTTACAGAGGCTCTTGGCATTTTTTTCAACTTTCATTTTCCTTGGAATGCTTCCTCCTTTTTTTCTGCTAGCAATACGTGTAGTCTTTTTTAGTGTGATGTAGTGTTTGTTATTATACAGCTGTCGTGGTTTAACTCCAGCTGGCATATACCCCACACAGCCGCTCTCTCACTCCCAACCCAGACGAGATGGGGGAGAAAATCAGAAGAGTGAAAATGAGAAAATTCATGAGTTGAGATAAAGACAGTTTAATAAATAAAGCAAAAGCTGCACATGCAAGCAATGCAAAACAAGGAATTCTTTCACTGCTTCCCACTGACAGGCAGGTGTTCAGCTATCTCCAGGAAAGCAGGGCTCCATCATGTGTGACAGTTACTTGGAAAGACAGATGTCATCACTCTGAATGTCCCCCCTTCCTTCTTCTTCCTCCAGCTTTATATGCTGAGCATGGCGTCATGTGGTATGGAATACCCCTTTGGTCAGTTGGGGTCAGCTGTCCCATCTGTGTCCCCTCCCAGCTTCTTATGCACCCCCAGCCTCCTCGCTGGTGGGGTGGTGTGGGAAGCAGAAAAGGCCTTGGCTCTGTGTAAGCACTGCTCAGCAATAACAAAAATATCCCTGTGTTATCAGCAGTGTTTTCAGGACAAATCCAAAACGTAGCCTCATACTAGCTACCATGAAGAGAATTAACTCTACTCCAGACAAAACCAGCACAACAGCCATACTATTATTTCTATGACAATATTGTTTATATGGCTTCAGCTGCTATAAAATTTAGGGTTGAAGTCTCCTTGCTCAAGCTCCTGCAAGTGTGAACATGTAGAAGATGAGTTGCTTGTGCAGAGTCCATGACCCAGACAGGCACGAGAGGGGAAAGGGGCAGCCCAGAGGGGTGAAGCCCTTGGTTGGAACCAGCACAGCGGTTTGGCGTCAGCAGCTGAACTCACTGCAGAGCCGTGCTGTTTGATGGCAGCATTCGTTATCCTGTGGGACTTGCCCCACAGCTAGGATTGCCCAGTGACTAGATGAAACCTGAACTGACTGAAATGAAGGAAAAGTACCCTGTGGGGTTTACAAAATATGTGTTTTAACATAACATATCTGCTGCTGCCTTGTATGTGATAGATTCTTCTGGGTTGTATCTGTATTTTATGTTGGAGTATAATGGTGTGAGTGAGCGTTCTTCAAGTGTGGGTGCAACCAGCCTTGGTCACAAGAAGCTCTGGGGATGGCCAGCCCAGGTCTCTGTGCTGAGATGGGAATATTTGCCTGCAGTATGGGCATACTCCATATGCCTTCAAGGGCTTGTGGGGCATTTACCTAAACTATCTAAGCCGTTCCAGCTCCCATGCAGGTAAAAATGACATTCCAGCTAGGATTATCAGTTAAATTAAATTCTAAGTAGCTTCTTGCTCATCACTTTGTTATTGTCAGAGATCAGGTCAAGAGGAATGATCAGGTGTGACAAGGGAATAATCCATTTGCTTCTGCTAAAATATTCCTAACAGAGCGAAAGGGAAATGGGCTATTCTAAAGATAGGGAAATAACCCAGCAAAAGAAAGATGGTTTCATAAATAGTATTGCTGAGAGAGCAGAAGCTGTATTATTAAAAGAATTATTCTTTTGACCTCTAAATAATTCCAAGTCTATAAAAGTTAGATTTTTGTCAATAAATGAGTATCATTAAGATAAATCCATACAGAAAAAAGATCATAAATAAAAAGGAGGGCTGCAGTATCAGAGCACAGCTACAAATTGCTGTTCTGCTCATTTCTGCATTGTTAGCAGCCTGCTGATAAATATGAAATGTTCGCAAAATGTCCGTAGCTGTTTTATCAGCAAATGGCCCAGCTTTTGAAAATAGCTGGAGCAGGTGGCATTAGCTGAACACAGGCCTGGGAGAAAAGGCGTTTTAGGCTGTGTTCGTATCTTGAATGAGGACCCCCACAGAGCACAGACTTGTTCTCATTGGTCTTATTTTCACTGCACCTTACTTCTAGGAGCACCCCAGTGAGTGCTTCTTAGGGTGAAGTGGTCTAACCTGTGAGGCACAGTGGTGGTGACAGGCTTTAAATGTTGCACCTGATTAACTCTAGGGTTTCCAGGGACAATCTCACTATTCAGGGGCAGAACTAGAATTTGTAGAGGGTGATAAACCACTAAGTGAAAAAAAGGAAAGAAGTTAAACCTCTTAGCACATGCATTGCTTCAAGCATCTCTTGAGTTTTTTCCAGAGCTTAAAAAACAAGGGGGAGGTGGGAAGTTACCCCAATTAACACTCTCGGACTGCTACTACCATCTTAATCTAAGGTCTATTGAATAATATATCATACTGTGCATAGCATGCCCTCTCAGTGGGGAAAAGGAAGATAATTTTGCTAGGGGAAATGGGGTCTACAGAGCCCTCTGCAGAGAAAGGAAGAGAATTGGAGGATGCCCCTAAAGGAAGAGGAGGCAGGACAATGGTATGTGAAGCTCACGGAATGGGGAGAGAGGAGGAAGAATAGAAAACCTCTGATATGCGGCCAGATTCAAGTGTCCAGCTCAGGCTTAAGGGGCACACTGGGCTGGTGTGGTTACAGTAGACATTTTCCACAGTTGATACAGACAGAGGGAGAGATGTTTTGCAACGTGTCTAGTCTTTTCTGGTGCCCAAACACATGTAACGCGTTGCAGTTGACTTAACTGAGGTAGTGGCTAGAGCTGGATGATGTCCTGGACTGAGAGTCCTGACCCTCTGCTCTGTCCCAGTTCTTCTGCTGGCCTTGGTGTGGAAGGGGTGGACCAAGTAGCCTTGCATGGGGCAGGGGGAAAGGCAACCCAGCCAGGGGCAGGGTGGTGGGGAAAGGTGTAGGGCCATGTTCATGGGCAGATAGTAGGAGAAAAATGTGAGGACAAGGGCAGAAAGGGACGTGGGTGATGCAGGGCCTGGCGATCACAACAAGCCATTGCTGAGGGGCACTGAAGTGGCGGGGGATGAACTGAACAGGTGAACAGAACTAAAACACGCCTTAAGAAGGAATGCACTTTGGCTTGCAAAGAGCTTGGCCTACAGAAAAATACAACTTTCCCCCATCCTGACAGATAGCATTTGTCAAATTATTTGGAATCCGAGCACAACAGAAAGATAAAGATATTATCATCTTCCATTATTAAATCCTGACGGAGGATTTCTTAAATGCAGTTGTTTCAGAGGAATGTTATTTTTTTGCTTTGACATGTGAGATAGTGAAAAAGTAGGACTTTCTCCTCCGAATTTAGATTGTGGTTTTTCACTGGTTAGAGGAACCAGAACTTCTCTGCACTCAGTGGCTCTGAGCCATCTTCATGAAGCTGGTGCAGTAAACACGCTCTGACAGAAGGAATTAATGTTATAATCATGTCAGGACTGTGAACCATAACTTGTTGATGAAGTTGTGAGAAGTGCACTTACCAGATATAGAATGTATGCAGAGCATTTGATGCATTAAATGTCAGATCCCCACAGTCTATATTCCAGAAATAAAAAAAGATAATTAATTTCCATACATCTTGGCACACTCCATTAGAACAGTGACAGCAGAAGCAAATGCTGTTACAAGTGGCTGCTAAAAAATTCTATTGAATTGGGAGAATAAGAACAGCAACTCAGGGTCAGCCCGAAAGTTGTTCTTGCTCAGAATCTTCTCACCATAATGACTAGTGGCAGAGGTTTAAGGAAAACTTATGAGAAGTGAGGGAGCACAGGGTGATATTTTCCCTGATCTTGTCCTGCCTTCTAGCAGCCCATGGTTCATGGACTTCCTGCATTTTCGTCATGTGTTTAAGAGCCCTCATTTAATCTTTTTTATCTAACCATTTTGTTTTTAACCCAGTTTTATTTTTGGCATCAGCAATGTCTCAGATCAGTGAGTTTCACAGCTTACGTGTACATGTGTGAAAGGGCAGTTCCTTGTGTCTCTTTTTAAGCCTGCCATCTGATAAATTCCCCGGTTTCCTCCTACTTCTTTCATTGCGATATATTACAAAATTGAATAACAATCCATTGTTCACATTCTCCAGACTGCTCATTGAGACCCTGAGCTAGTTTATCCCCAAGCTGAAAAGCTCTACTCTGTATATCACGTCCCCTACTCTGACTCATCATAGCATGGCCTTTCAGTACTTCGTGTGGTAAGCAAGGAATAGCTGAACTTCAAACCTATCTCTTCCCAGAACTGCTTGCCACCTCAAGGCTAGCAGGCATTCCCACTCACACCAGTGCTTCCCTTCCTACAATGCCCACCCCATGTTGTCTGTCTTCATCCTACCTGGCACCCCATCTACCTTTGAGGACAAGCTATTTCACTTGGGACCTCCTTATCCTTCACTTGAGTTGTTCTTTTGAAGTAGGGGGGGTTTCTCCCCATTTTAGAGACTCCCGGAAGCTCTGTTTGAATGGGAGCAAACCCAGAACAGTATTTGATAAGCAAAGCACTTGTTCTGCTTTCTCATTTCAGCCCCTGGAGAATGAATGAAGTTGGCCAGCACAGCTATGCTATCCTGCCTCAGAGGAGACCTCCTCTTTCACAGAGAAGGAGTGCCAAAAAGGCACACAGATGTTGGTAAGATACAATGAAGATCTAAATACCTAGAAATGGGCCTGGATCAGGAAGTTCCAGAACCACATATGGTACATCAGAGAGTGCTCAGGGAAAGTCTCATGAACCTATAGTCTCTAGGTGACAGCTTCCAGCCAGTGTTGGAGATAAAGTACTAGGCTAAATGGACTTTTTATCTGTCCTACTGCAGCTGCCTTTACTCTTAAGACACAAATAGATGAGCTGAATCTTGTTGAGTAGAAAATGGGCCACTTGTACTAGGGTGGATGCAGCACTGCTCTGAGTACAGAAAGGGAATAGGGTTAGGGAGGGAGGGCGAGTGCTGAGGCCTTTCCCTCCTCTAGCAAAGCAAAACTGATGTCTATGTATGAGACATTCCCTGCAGAGATGTCCACTGAGATAGTTTTTGGCCTTCACTGGTACCCCACCTGCTCCAAGCACCACTCAGGTCCCTCCCTTGGAGGCTTGAGCAGTTTCTTCTGTTGTATTTGTGGGCCACCTAAAGGGGAAGGGGACGGGGACTAGCTGAACCTCAGGGTGGTGCTGCAGGACTCGCTGGTGATCTGCTCCTAAAGAGTCTTGTCCCCGCTTTCCTTCCCTTGTTATTGGTAAAGGTATACATAAGCCTTTTTAATCTGGAAAACCTGAAGAACTCGTACTAAACTGCATGAAATCTTTTTTCCCTGATGTAGTCAGGTTCAAAAACTTCTATTCTTAAAGAAAATGGCAATGCCCAAAATATGGTTAACCACTCTTCTGGAACTTTTTTGAAGGTAGATTTTATGCATTAAGTTCAGGAACACTGAAACAGTCCTGGGCTCTTATAATAAATACCTTTGACACCTTTCCAAGTGTTTCTCTCACTGTAGCCTCGTGATTTCAAGAAGTGTGACAAATAGCCTCTGTGTCTCAGGCCCGTTCAAGTGATGCTGCAGCATGGCATTCGTGCACCTTGTACAGACAGAATTAAAATATAAAACCATAGTCTGCTCTTACTATTCCAGGTTTTTGGGTCATGGCACTGACTGAATGGTAACAGGAACCATTTTACTGCATAGTGGGAGTTAAATAAATGAATTGAACAGCAGCAAAGTGTTCTGTGCTGAGGACTCCTCACATCCATCAACATTTAAACAGTACAATGAGGCTAAAGCATTAAAAAAATGAGAGAGGGGAAAATCTATGCTTACAGACTGAACACAGCATGCATTAAAAAAAAGCTAGAAAGTGTGATTATCATTTCAGGGTCAGCCTTCTCTACTTGTTCTGCAAGGGCTAATTACTAGTGATAAAATTAGCTGTTACAGTTATCAAAATCATTGTAAACTGCGCAAAGGTGGTAGGAGCGAGGAGCATGGGGGCAGGAGGGGAAGAGTGCGTGGTTACACTGGAGTTAGATTCTCTTTACAAGCATTAGCATTTCAGTGAGTAATCAAACCTCTGAATTGGGTCCTGATCTTGGAAGGCTTTTGAACCTCTGTAAGGTTTTCTGTGGGAGCAATCTACCTGAAGCTGTGTTATGATGTAAATTACCTCTACAGATAGTGCTCCTGGTGAGCACTACAGCTTGAGAAGATTTAACCTTTTGGGAAGGTTCCAAGTATAAATCATGCCATCCTGCAGCTTTTCAGGGGTTTTCATTGATGATTGCTGATGGAGGCCTTTGTCCTGGTGTCAAAAAACATCATCTGTCTTTTTATCACATCTCTGTGGTACAGATTTGAAAGCCATCAACAGAACAAAATGGGAACTTTGCTAGATTCTGTCCTGGTAACACACTTGGCTTAGAAATGTTAAATTAATCTGCTTAAATGTTCCTATTTAATTTGTGTGTTATGTAGGAATCTGGTTCACTTTCAGAAGTTGCAGTGGCACCCTGTTTTTCTTGACCTTCAGACTCTGTTTTGGAAAGCTACATGAATCTACCCTTCTAGAATTCCTGGTTTAGCTTTGGGTTTTTTTAAGCTTACAGATAGTTTATTGCAGTGGTGTACACACCCCACACCCCACCACCCTGACTGTCACTCAGTGCTTGATGCAATTCCTCCCTTCCCAGGTCACATAGCAACCTGTGATGAGTCAGGAATGGGTTGCGAAGGCAGTGGACCTGAACGTTGAGGTACCCCCTTAGCATTCCTGGCCCCTGCTTTCCCCTTTACTGGATACAGTAATAACAGTCAATCACTCCTGACAACCTGGTACATCTGCACCTGGGGCAGAGCTCAAAGGGACTGATACCAAAAAAGTACTTGACAAAAGTACATTGTCTCAGATCCTATAAATAGTGACTCCAAGTGAGACCCATTTAACTCTCCTGGATCGCAGCAGGCTGTGACCAGCATCTTCCCTGAGCTGGGACCCCTCTCAGGTATAGCTTCCTTAGAGTGAAGAGGTTTGAGAAGCGTCTACCAGCAAAGTTGATGAAAGGCCAGCATGAAGTCCGACTTCTCAAGGCTCAATTATCACCTGTGGAGGAATGCCAATGCAGAGTGAGTATTTACTCTAAACTAGAGAAAGAAAAGTTCTAACTATAGACTAGTCTCCTCTATCCACCTCTCTACACACATATATATATTTCACTGAAACAAAATATTTCTGTCTGTATGTTTTGTGTTTATACATTTATACATACATATTGACTTAGGATACCTTGTAGTAAGTTAGTGTGAATCTTGCCATTCTTGAATCTGTAATTAAGTAGCTGTGAGCTGATCCTCCTGGAGATTCTGCTGAGGCACATGGAAAATAAGGAGGTGCATGGTGACAGCCAGCATGGCTTCACCAAGGGCAAAACATGCCTGGCAAATTTAATGGCCATCTACAACAGGGCTACAGCACTGGTGGATAAGGGAAGAGCAACTGATGTCGTCTACCTGGACTTGTGCAAAGCACTTAACACTGTCCTACATAACATTCTTCTCTCTAAATTGGAGAGACATGAATTTGACAGTTGGACCACACAATGGATAAGGAATTGTCTGGATGGTGGCACTCAAAGAGTTGTGGTCAATGGCTCAATATCCAAGTGGAGACCAGTGATGTGGGGCATTCCTCAGGGTTCAGTGCTGGGACCGATGGTGTTTAACATCTTTGTCAGAAACATGGACAGTTGGATTGAATGCACCCTCAGCAAGTTCACTGACAATACCAAGCTTTGTGGTGTGGTGGACACGCTGGAGGGAAGGGATGACATCCAGAGGGACCTTGACAGGCTTTGAGAGGTGGGCCCATGCAAACTTCATGAAGTTCAACAAGGTCAAGTCCAAGGTCCTGCGCATAGGTCGGGGCAACCTCAAGCACAAATACAGGCTGGGTGGAGAACGGATTGAGAGCAGCTCTGCAGAGAAGGACTTGGGGGTGCTGGTTGATGAGAAGCTCAACATGAGCCGGCAGTGTGTGCTTGCAGCCCAGAAAGCCAACCGTGTCCTGGGTTGCATCAAAAGAGGTGTGATTAGCAGCTTTCCATTACTTAAAGGGAACCTACAGGAGATATGGGGAGGGACTCTTTATAAGGGATTGTAGTGATAGGACACAGGATAAGGTAATGGTTTTAAGCTGGAGGAGGGAAGATTTAGATGAGATTTTAGGAAGAAATTTCTTTCTGTGAGGGTGGTGAGGCACTGGAACAGGTTGCCCAGAGAAGCTGTGGATGCCCCATCCCCGAAGGCGTTCAAGGCCAGGCTGGATGAGGCTTTGAGCAACCTGGGCTAGTGGGAGGTGTCCCTGCCCATGGCAAGGGGGTTGGAACTCAATGATCTTTAATGTCCCTTCCAACTCTAACCATTCCATGATTCTATACTGAATCACCTTGTTAATCTTTTAATTGGTTAATGATTGTGCTGTTAAAATTTAACCTGTGATTTACCTCACACCATTATCAAATCTTGACTTATTCCTAAATCGTAGCCGTATGGAATATTTAGTCCATGACACTTATTCCTAAACTATAGACACATTTGTGACACTAAGGAAAATTTCAAATTGTTTGAGAAACTGCATCTATTATTTTGAATTCCTTCTCAGACTGGCTGTCAGAACTGTTTGTTGCCTTCGCAGAGAGCAGGCACAGCTATGCCATTCTTTTCTGCTTCAGGACGATGAAGCGGTATTGGAAATGACATTTTCTTTGTGTTCCCTTACATCCCTTTTTGTATATGTACAGGGTACCATTAGACTTGCTAAGATATCTTCTGTGCAAAGATGAATAGAGTGGCACATCCTGGTGTAACTTGACTGGTGTCAATACAGTTGTGCTGGAAGTTAATTTAATCCATTATATTTCTTTCCATAAGCAATGGAGCAAGAGCTTACTCCAGACATGTGGTTAGTAGATGGAGCAAATACATCAATTGTGATCAGCGGTTGCTGCATGTTGCTCTTGCTCCGGTAGGAAGGGACAGTGCTCACATGTGACACGCAAGGCTCTGCACTGTGCAGAACTGGTCACACAGTGCAGGTCTCCACTGTGTTTGCCTGAAGCCAGGATTATTTGATATTTGCATCTTTCTAGTTCACTGAATGGGCTTTGCAGCCATTCCCGTGCAGGGGGCTGGTGCCAGGAGGAAGCCACACAAGTTGATTTATTCATAAATGAACTGTTGTGCAGCTTACCTTTGTAGCAGCTCTTGTCAATACTGGTTTTGAGTAGAAGATTAGAGGACAAAGGGCACATAAAGACTCTCTTTCTCAAATGCCTTCTCAGCAGATGATTGATGAAGTATAAGAGACTGACTGGAAAGCCTGTAAACTGGCTTTTTCTTTTAGTCCTTGCCTACCTCTTTCTGCTGCTGGCAGTGTTTTCATGCCTTTATTACTGAAAGATCAAACACTCATGTCCTGCAGTCTTTAGGTTTTTAGAAACATTTGACAGAAAGAAAAACTTCCATAAGGAGCAGCTGTGGGACAAACTTAACCATCAGGAAAGAACAACTGAGTGGACTGCCTCAGGATTTTCTTTTTTTT
>VZTO01000346.1:12013-51289 GCA_013400615.1 Syrrhaptes paradoxus | reverse complement strand
CAGTGGTGCCAGCTCTCAAATCTCTAACCGCAGAGCTTAGCACTGGTGTTAATGATTTGTTATGACTTAAGAACAGAAGTAAGACATTTTCATTAAGTGATTCTTGACTCAGTGTACAGGCTTCCTCATTAGTCCACCAAATGCAAATACATTTATAGATAGTACATTTACAAAGGAGGACATGTATGATTTGACATTAAGCAATGTTTAAATCATCCTGTTTGATTCATAGTACTATATGTTCAATACATTAATATATTCAACATATTCATATACATAAACAATGGTGTATGCAAATATATGTATATTTGCATATTTATATCTGTGTGTGTTATCTGTGTCTGACTCCATTAAAAAAACTGAGCTCATTATCAACTGTTTACATCTAAATACACTCAAGGAAGACAGGGCACAGTGTTGACTCTATCAGGTGAAAACTGCAAAGGAGAAACTAACTTATGCCAGTGAAGAAACAGGCAAAGCTGAATTCCTACATGTGTCCACAGTGTTGGTTAGACAGGCATGCCAGATGCAGAATATGGGGGCAGCAAGAACTTAAACAACAGATTACATACAGATTCTGCACTTAAGCTAGACAAAGTGACATGACATACAGAAGGATGTCAGAAGCTCTGCACATACTTGTGGATCCTTATTAACTTGAATAGTCTGACCAGTAGGCATGTTCTCCCATCTCCTTTGTGTGATTTCTTCTGATAATCGTCTATAGAACTGCAAACATTAAAGAGTGACAACAGATGTTTCACAAACTGTGCAGAGTACCTCTGGATATTTTTAGCATCTTGGTGGTAGATGAAATAAACTTCACTATAAACAAAGCATGGTTAATACCTCCAACATCTATTATCTGGAAATTCTTAATGTCCAGTCTTCAGAAATATACACATTAGAGGAAGAGATGTAGTTACTAGTTAAACTTGCATGAGTACTTCTATTGCAAAATTTTTTTTTAGATATTCAAAATGTTGCAAAACATGCTAAAGTAAAAAATGTCAAGGTTTGCTCAAAGGCATTTTTTTTAAAAGGAACGAAAGTTGATCCATCCAATTACTATTGAACTGTTAATTCATCAGTATAAAGACAATCACATAGATCAATTACACTTATTAGTTTATTGCTAATACCCGAAAGTGGCATTAGTTATCAGCAAGAGTATCCCACTGAACAAAATCCATGAAGAAAATCTGTTCTATTCTTATGGTTGTTAAAAGTCCACAGGAAAGCATTCTGAAGTCATAAAGAAAAGATCTGGAGTGTAACTGATATGCTAAGTAACCAGCAAACATAGTAAGTTTGATTCTCAGACAAGAACATTAATGTTAAAATAAATAAGGTTATGATTAGGCAAAACACCTACACAATTATAACTAGTGTAAATCCACACTCATACTAAGCTGAAAACTGCTCCCAAGGAAATGAAAGTCAGTCTGAACAAGCACATGCATTTATAAGACATTTATACATAATCCAAGTTGAAAATCTGATGTTCTGCAGTGAACAGGGATGGCTTTTTTCATTTTTCAAAGTTAAAGTTCTCAGTCTCTTCAAGTGAGGATCTTACACTGTGAAATTTCTTTATAGAGTGCAATTTGCTTGGTTTTTGGGATATGCCTTCTTGTAAAAATACATTAAATTTTTTTACAATGCTCAAAGCCTTTGAGAGNATTTTTGGAACACTATTTGCACTATTTAACTGAAGTATAGAACCCCAAAGGCTCATAGTGTTTGTCTTCAAAAAGGATGTACTTTTTGTAGCTCCACCTCAAAAGTAAACATGGAAAGATCATGGAAAATTATCACCAACACAGCAAGAGGAGAAAGGCATGTCCAAAGATCAGATATACTGGGCTTGCATGGTACAAAACTTACCTCAATCTGCCCATGTTCTTTGAAAGAAAGTTTGATGTAAGAGTATTTGCTGCTTTGGAATGGACCAGGCTCTTTGTTTGAAGCAGCAGGATGAAGATGAACTACTATTTTGGCGCTAAGAAAAAGTTAAAGAAAAGAGAAGAGGTAGCTTTCTTTAATACCCAAAAAATTTTTTTCTACTATCAAGTTAACCATTTAATCAAAACCTGTATTATCTCCCATGAGAAATAAAGTACATCAAATAACGCTTTACATTTGTTTATCAACATCTAAGTATTTTGACTCAATATTATAGTAGATCTTGCAGGAAAACTGCTACAACCTCTAAACCAGCAACATCTCACAAATTTAAAATGCACCCACCATCAATTCTTAAGAAATAAACATTAAAAATGTTAACATTTCAAGCAATAATTTCTGAAAAATCTTTTTATTGAAATAAAAATAATAGTTAAGTAGTCATTTGATTTGGCTTTTGACTTGCAATAACTACTGCCAAAACACACTATCTTTGTCATAGGGAAACAAAAGATCTCAGTATTATGTTTAATCTATCCTAGTTGTATGTCATTTGCGAACACTGTATGTGAATTTGTCCAAAACCAACATTCAGAGGTAACATGCATGGAAATAACAGTCTAAAATGACACCTATCACCAAAACAAACCTTGAGATAGCATTATTTTAGGAACATAACAGACTGCTACCACCGCACAACTGCAAGTTCACCATTCCCATTTGATTTTACTGACACTTTTTTTCATGAGTCTTTATTTACTTGACTTCTCCAGCATTAGTGAATTAATTGATTTTTTCTGGATGCCCCCAGCATATTAACTTACCCAGGTAAGGTAATACCCTGACTGCAGGCTGCAAATAGATGACACTACATACATATATTTCCCAAGTTAATTTTTTTTCTCTTCTTGTGAAACTTCCTTATTCACATACTATACAGAATTGGTTATTCAAGTGAGTGGAAACCCTCAAGTTCCTTCTAACACTGGTATCATTTCCATGCTCAAAAGCCATCATATGGTCATACGAAGTTATAATATGGGCAGAGTTTCTATCCACAACCAGTTCTGTGGCACAAAAGACTAAAATTAGCTCTCAAATTTAGATCCAGCAAAATCACTGTTGTCATTTATGACTAATCAAACTAAAATGGCAAGCTGGAGCACATACTTGTTTAGTGATTACAAAACAGTTACTTAACAAATCGCATCAAACACCGCCTTGTCATGAGTCTTACACATTTGATCTCAATTGAGGAAAGCAGGTCTTTGTGCCTGCCAAACTGGAACTTAGATTGCAAATGGAACCTACCATGAATTAATATATAATCTTGGGTACCTCACAGAACATGCATGTGCAAACTATTCATCTGAAAAAGACAATGACTATCGCTTTACCTTTTTCCGATCCCAGCTGCTTGCTCTTCAATGAAGACAATCTGAGACAGGGGTATAGCAATGCAGCATTCCTGGAGTAACCAATGCAAACACAAGTGAAATTAAAGCCACATCCTGACTATTCATTCTCTAAACCCAAATGCTCTCTTTCCCCATTTCACAAACAGTACAGATTTCTACAGGTGCTGCCTGAGGCACTCCATGTGAAATATGATGGTAACAATAGAAACAATCTATTAAAGAAAAACAGAAGTAGAAAACTTAATACAAAGTTGAAACTGAGTTCTAGATAATAAAAAAAACCCAAGCTTAAAATGTCAATGTGCCAACTTTATAGACACCTCAAGCTAGATTCATAGAAAGACTTGGGAATTTAACAAATCTTTAGTATCTAAATTCAAAATTTAAACACTAAAATTTCCCCACTACTGCAGCTTATCCCTGTAGGTGCACAATGCTCATAGGTTCTTAACATTTTTGCACTGATGTTACTTTGAGAGCTAAAACAATATCCAAAAGCACCAGTCTTTTAAGTGTCGAATGTCTAAAAAACTAGACTGTCCTCTGAGTGGAACAGGAATTTCTCCATCTATCCTACACTCAAGGACTTAGTCCAGCAGTTGATGCATCTCAATACACATTTATTGGACTGTGCTTTAGATAAAACAAAGCAGAGCAAGAAACAAGGCTGTATCCATCTGTGGGAGACTCACCTACCCAGGTTCAACTCTTTCTATATGTGTTTGAGACAGAAATTGCTCAACGGAGCGATTCAAAGCATCTAATAGGGTGCCTGGTATTGTTTTGGTGAATATCCTTTGGTGAACGCTCTCTTCCACGCAATAGCTTGGTGACTGACAGAGTCATCCAGAATACAGGAAACACAGGTTACATTCCCTACTTAAACCTCTTTCTTCCATCTGCCATAAGGGTGTGCCTAACACCAGGTTACAATAAGAACTGTTATGGGGCCCACTCAGTCCCTACTACCAAAATTGTTCCTCTTTGCACAGAATAATTAAATACTCATTAAATTGGAGATCAGGGAAGTATACACACTGAAACTCCAACTAATGAGTAAATATCTAATTGGAAAAAACATGGGTTGTACTTCCTGTTCTAAAGACTCTTAATACAAGCTATCTAGATTCTTCTATGGTTTCAGATTCCAAAGCTGTTGCATAGAACAGTTACTGTTCGTAAAATGCCAACATAGCTCTGGACATTTTAAATATAGTCAAAATTATACTTCTGTTAAAGAAAGTTTTTGAAAATGACTAAAGAGTTCAACTATATATACTATGTACAGTGTCAAAATTATTGATTCATTTAGTCACAGATAGAAAGTTATGAAGTTATTGTAAGCACAAGGACTTAGAATCACCCCTTCTCATGAGAGAAGTAAGAGGAAGGGATAAAAAAAGAGAGATGTGTTAAAAATGCTGTGAGTTTATTTGGATATTTTCTTCTAATGTCTCATGCTCACATTATGCGTGATTTTATGATTTGAAATGTTGTACAAATCTAGCTACGTACATATAAAAGAACGGGGTATTCTTTTCCTTTTAAAATCACAGTAGTTTCTACACTCTTCAACTGGCAGATGCTGTGTAAACAGCAGCTATAAAACAGCTGTCTGCTTTTATAAAAAGGATTGTTATGTTAACCTAATGACAAGTGCCCCATTTATTACAAAAGTTTGCTGACACAATAAAAGGTGACTCTCTAGAAGTTTATTTTAGGTAAGCTAGCTAAGGTTTCTAAGGCTGATGTTAAGTCCAGCGGAGCTCAGCCAACAACTCACCATGAAAATAAAAGGGCACTGTGCTCCCCATGCTTCAGTCCTAAGAGCCTCAGAAAGAATCAGCTTCCTTTACCACACTAACAAAGTTATTTGTGTACCACAGATTTAAAATTTAAAAACCTGCTTCAACTGGGACAGAATTGGTCTGTATGAGACCAGAACTGGGTAATTTTTGTCCATCTCCTGGCCATATGTTTCTGCTCCTTCTCTTAATCAAGCCAAGATTTTGTCAGAATCTTTGCCAAGTTAAATTGATTTTTTAAAAGAAAACTATTTTTCTTATTCTCCAAGTTATCTTCTCTGCTCATTTAGCAAATTCAATGATCTTGATACAAGGAATCATATAGCCTAGGAGCAGGGGGAGAAGTCACAGACAAGGGATGAGTGTCATCCTTTTGTTGGGAAGGAGAGAATGGGGACATGGACAATTGTTAAGATTTGCTGAAGCCGTAACACTTAATGTTACTCCAAGCAAGTAAACTGTCCAAGTGAGAACATCAGAAGCAGTGCACATCACAGTACACGCCCACCTGTCAAGCAGAGATGCTGATTTAGAAATAAGGTGATTTACACAGACAGTTTTGCACAATAAATTCTCTCACACTTACTGTGCCAAAAAAAAGTTAATTTATACAGAATAGCTCATGATTTGGACAATCAACCCCTGCCTTCTTTTAACAATAACGCTTCCCTGGGGACCAGCTCTCAAAACATTTGAAAAATTTGTACTAAAAATAGTTCTGCTGTTCCTGCAAACAATCCCTAGGGAAAAAATATATTGCTTTGCCAAATCAAGAACATCCTTGGTGACCTTGCCTTTACAAGGCTCTTAACAGCTCCCTCCTTTGGAACAAGGATGGAATATTTAGTAGGGAATGGCCTTCCAGTTCTTCAACTATCCTTGTGCAAAACTAGTCCAGTGGAATATAACAGACCTCTGAAAAGTCACCTGCACGTGCTTTGTCTAAACTTTGGCTTCTAGGGCTAAATTGCTAAGAGACTGCATCCAAAACAAGCATAATCCAACCTGGTTCTGAAGTGGACTTCTTCAATTACAGCTGCAGTGGTGCACACTGTCACAGTCTATGCTTGGAGCTTTGCATGTTTGTGGTCTTTCTCACCCATTTCTAGCCTGCAATCTCAAGCTGTGGCTTGACAATAGATACAAAGCATTCAGCAGCAGTATGACACTGTAGTTCTGCCACTGCCACTTAACCTCTGAGTTAAGTCTCCGCAGAAGTACAGATGAATGTTCTGGCTTATGGAAAAGATGGTTCAGCGCAGGAACAGGCAGCTGGGAGACTAAGATCCATACAAAATAATACCGCCACCAAACACATCCTACTGTCAAATCATGGTCTAAGACTATATGGCATGAGCAAAAGACAGTGCAACTTGGACTTGAAAACACAATGAGGAAGAACAGGTCTTGCTAGACAAGGAGCGTGGGAGAGGAGTTCACATTATGATTTGCCTGACACATTCAACTTCAGTTTCAAAACCAACAACTTTTAGTGCATGATACCAGTGTCTCTTCTCCTCTGTTTTTGTGCCATAGTAAAGGAAAAATTATATGATTCATTCACATCTCTCCTCATTTCTGCATGATCATTTTCTTAAAGCAGAATTGGGTGAGAGAACATTCCTTGTATGTAATCTTCTTTCCCCTGTAAGCAAAAAAATGGACTAAACTTTTGTAAGACAAAACACACACAAAGCAAAGAAAAAAAAAATCTCTGTTCACGCAAGCTACCTGTTGTTTACAATTGGAATTTACAATTGAACATTCCATTTACAATGGAATTTACAATTGAATGACAAAAGATACAAAAGTGAGACTTACATGATTCTTTTGATCCCTCCAGATTAGTCGGTGTGTGCTAAGCAGTAATACTCCCCTATCAAAGTTCAACTAAAGAGGAAAAATAAAACAGATCAACAACAAATTTAACCAGTGAGTTGCATAAATACTGATCTTGGAAACATTACACATTACCACAGCATGGCAATCAGATTCAACAAGACAATATTTTGAGAACACCCTTTTTTCAGAAAACACAATAAATGAAGTTTAGGAAACAAAGGAGAAAATCAGTACAAAAAGATTAGATGGATATACATAAACTTCCTTTTTCAACTGTATAAACTTTCCCCCCGGAAATCCTGAAGGATCCTCCCTCCATATGCTGTGCAAGATATACAAACATTACTAAATATCATATTTTAAACAGGGCTCTTGGCTTTGGAACACTATTTGCTGACAAAGAAAGTAAAAGTTACACAAAAAAAACAAAGCAACCTAATAAGAAGATGCTGTCCAGCCTGAAATCTTCTGGCCTATCACGTAGGAATATTGCTTCTATCCATTTTATTGTTGAAAAGTTATTTATTTATCAGATAGCCATCAGTATCTGGAAAAATCTGTGTTAGCAAATCGCTTCCTACTTGTAAGACTTGAGACATCTTTTTACAGCTTTATATGAGGGTATGCACCTTACTCTGGTGAGGAAAAATGAGAGACCTAGAGTTACTCCAGCCATGAGGCAAACCAATAATTGATTAGGCTTAGGTGAGAGCAGAGGGCAAAAGAGAACCCTTCATGACCAGAGTTAAAAAGCATTTTACAGCTACCAGGATGACTCAGGAGTGACTTGCATGGCGTGGCCAGCACACGACATCAAAGCCAAAGAGCAGAGCTTGCAATGTGGAGCAACCCGGGCAGTGCTCACCCCCTGACAGAGGCAGTGCCAGCCCAAACAGCGGACATCAAGCGTCATGACAGTGACACCAGCTGCACATGCCCTGTGGGGATGCCAGTCCTCCCTCCCTGTGGCACACACCGTCCAAAGCCCTTCCCGTCGCCACAGAGCCTGGATCTCTCCTCCCTCATGTTCTGCTCACAGAGACAAACCCTGCCAGACCCCGGAGTAAGACGAGCCCGTCGCCCCCGGCCGCTGCTTCTCCTGCAGCCCCGGCCCCTTCACACCCTCCTCTCGCCTCTCCCCCAGCCAGGCCCCTCACACCCGTCGCCCGATACCGCCCTTTGTCACGTTCCTCGCCGCTCCCTTAGCTGAGGGCCTGCGGACGTGCCCTTTTCCCCGCCCCTGCCCCCGCCGCGCCGCCAGGCCCCGCGCAGGGCCGCTCCCGTCACCTTCTCCTCCCCGTCGCAGAGGCGCACGCCGCGCTGCTGGACCACCAGCGTCTCCCCCAGCTCCAGCAGCCCGCTAGTCCACGAGAACCTGTCCATGGCGGGGGCGCAGCCCCTTCCCTTCCCTGGCTGACGCCGGCAGACCAGGCCGCAGCTGCCGCTCCCCGCCCGTAGCCGGAGCCGGACCCATCCTCTGCCGCTCCGCGCCCTCTAGCGGCGGCCTAAGGAGCAGCCGCCATCTTTCCCCCAGCTCCAGCACCCGCCCCTCCCACCCAGGGAACGCCATCGCGCGCCCCCTACCGGTGCAGCACAGTTAGCACCGCCCTCCGGCTCGCCATTGGCCAGTTCAAGTCCCGCGGCCAGTGCAACCAGGGAGCCGCTGGGCGGGGGGTGATTCAAACGGCGGCGCCGCGCGCTCCTCTTCGTAACTGCCTTTATAGAGCGGGCAGCTATGTCAGTGCGCTCCCCGCCCCAGCTCCCGGCCAGCCGCAGGTCCGAGCCGGCGTACCGAGGTAAGGCCGCGGGGCGGGCACCGGGAGACAAAGCCCCGAGGGGCTGAACTGTTCCCGCTCGCTGCCGGGGTTGTCCGTCGTTACCGCTCCGGGTAAGGCCGCGGTGGGTCAGAGGGGAGCTGGTGGCTCTTCTCGGGAAGCAGGAGACGAGGGCAAGCGCCTCAGGGGGGGTCGGAGGCCAGGCAGGTCGTGGCAGCAACGCCCGTTATCGTGGCCGTAGAGCTTTTGACCGGTGCGAGCAGGCCGATGAGGCTTCACTCTCCCCTGGCAGGGCTGGGGCCGGTGCTCTCCCCTCCAGGCAGCGCTTCTGGAGTGAAAGCCTTTCTTCGTGATAAAAGGCACGCTTTAGCTTAAGAGAGTCCTATTGAAACAAACAAATGCTCCGATCTAGACCTGCACTCTTCTGTTTATTACATTCTGTCCGGTTTGGCTTCTGCGAGTTAAACGAACTGGTTTGCTTTGATGGGACTTTGCGGTTTGGAGTCGGTGAGAGCAGAGTTCCTGAAGCAGAAAGCGACTGGAAGGGTCCAGGGCACACACTGAGCTCGCTGCTGTGCAGCATCTCTTGGCAGGCACAGCAGGTGATGTACACTTCCCCTCGGGCTTCATTCGGTATGGCCTTGGACAGCTGTGTTAAAGAAGCACTATATCCTAAGTGAAACACAGTTTTGCAGCAAGCCTAAGCCTCAATCCACTATGCTGGCTGTGTGTTTCAGGCTTTGGTGTGTCAGTGCATGAGAAAGAACTACTAGGAGGAGGTTCTGAGAGTAATTACCCCATTCTGTGGGGTGACAGCTTTTTTACCACAGAATGTGCAATCAAATGCTTACTTCTTTCCAAGATTAACATTCAGGTCCTCAAAAGCAATAATGTTTTAATAATTTCTACTGTCTGAACTTCAGTAGTACAGAAATACATCAGTGTTGAGGGAACATGTTGGTAGATGTTGCAGAGATCTCTGAAGTGTGAATTAAGAACAGCGGAAAGATAAAGAACACATGCAAATAATATTCAAAAGAGAACTCATGCCTGCCTAGGAAGGGTAGAAGTTGGGTTTTATATGTGAGTTCACTGAAGAATTTCACTGTGGAATGAGCCTGTCTGTGATGGAGCATGGTGCAATGCCATGAGTTCCTGAATGCTATAATGGAATTGTTCTGAGTCAAAGATAATGCTTTAACTTGTTGCTGTCACATCCCACTGCACGTGAAACAGTTGGAAGACTTGGAGTCTCAACTGTCTAGACTGGCTGTATGGATGCTTGAGCTCTCTTTGGGTGGCAGGACCATCTTGACCCAGCTGCTTCCAGCAAGCCAAGGTCACTAGCTCCCTGCAGGAATAAGGAAATGTCTCTGAAAAAAGATCAACGATGTAGTCCTATGAAGGACTCTGCACACTCTCTGGCGTGCAGTCAAAGCGCAAAAACATGGAAAATAGTATCCTGTTCTGGAATGACTTTCTGTGTTAAGACAGTGACAGCTGGCTTAGGACCTTTTCAGGATCACTTTGTGTTGTTATTAATGCTCCCATTGGTCCAACATTTGTGCAGATGCCCAGATGACAATGGAAGAGAAGCAAGCAATTTCACAGATGGTCAGTAGGGCTCATGTGCACAGTGTTTTTCATGTGTGCTGTACTTACTTCACTACTTTCACAACTGAAAACTGTATAGGCTGAGCCAACAGTAAGTATGTGAAATACTGGACAAGCATCTAGAAGGTAAAAGAGCCTGAGAGCCTGACTTCTTCAGATCACAAAATCATGTTTCTTTCAGCTTAATGCAGCCAAACAGTCATGTTGTATTGATGTGAAATTACATTCATCCGCCCCTTGAATATAGCCTTTCTCAAGAAATTAAAGAATGTGTAAGATATCGTAAGATGTGAATATTACACTGAGTTTCTTAATCCACAGTATCTATGTTTTATAATGTCTTGATGCTTTTCTAATTGCACTTCCTTTTTTCTAAGATGCAAAATTTATCTTGCATTATTGTTTTGCTGAAAATGTAGTAAGTCTATTTTTTTTTTAAACCCACTAGAACAAAGACGACAAAAAGTTGAAGAATATCTATCAAGAAAAAAGACCTTTTCTGGTGTGCCCATTCAAGAAAACCGGACATCAATCAGGTAGTATTTCTGCTATAGTTTACATTCCTTTAGAAAGGTCCGTGGTTGGTGGGAAAGATGTAAACAGCAGGTCTTGTAGAGAACCTCAACCAAAAGGTGAGACCATGCAACAAGACTGGTCACCACCACATGGATTTCCTAAAGTGCTTTTACTGTCAGAAAATACTAAAAATTTTTGTTAAGCAAATGCATAATAGATGCAATTCATGAAGCATATTATCTGCTCCTCTAGAGACTGAGACAGGACAGGATGCCTTCAGCTCTTGTTTCAGATGCCACTTTGTCTGCTTCTATAACCTTCCTTCTGCAAATAATTTTCCCCCCCTCTTTCTGCTTGGGCTATGCTACAAGTGTTCACTATCCACTTGATTTAGCTTCATTGTATTTTTGTACTTACTAATTCACAATTTTCTGCTAAAAACAAATATACTGTAATAATACCCAGCCTGTGTGATGGCCAGCAGACAGACATAATATTCTGTAAACAGAATGTGGACACCTATCACCAATTAGTAGTGCTTATTTTTATTGACTTGTGTCTAAATCTTCCTCCTGTTGTCTCAAGTCTGGACATGTAGTATAAGATCTTCCAACAAGCAACAGAAGTGTCTCTAGACAAGACAGTGGTGTGAAGCAGTACAGAAGGTTTTAGCTCTAACTAGAGAGGTGGTGTAGCTTTCATGGTGTAGTGTTGTCACTTACTTGAATGTTTTTGCAAATAGTAAATCTGTCTGAAATTTTTTTCCATCTAAATGGGAAGTCCTGCTCGCCATTCTGTATACTTGAGGTGGCATGGTCCCATGCTCAACAGCACAGAACTACTTGGTAATACAAATTGAACTGAACAATGACCTTTGAATATAAAATAGGCATAATGACAAGGATAAATATAATCTGCCAAAGACTTGCTCTATGTAGCAGGAAAAGGCAAGTGCTTTAATGTTACAGAAAGCTATCTTGTGTTAGAAAATCAGTGCCAACTACTTTAATTGTAGCAATACTCTTAATATAGTGTTTGATCTGCTTTAGTTTTCCTGGCTTTCAGCTTCTTCTCTGGCTATTAAATTCCAGGGCTTTTCTTAATATTCAGTTAATTCATTGTTTAGAGCCATCGTGTATGTGGGTATGACTAATACTTTTATTTTGCAGATATTTTGCTTTTGTGAAGCTATTGCTATTCCACACTGACTTCTGATCAGTTCCCTTAATGTGTATTCTGTATCACAGATGACACAGAGGTGATAGTGTGATGCAGACTTTCTCCTGTATTCCAAAGCCACTCATGTATTTTTATCTTTATTTTCACTAACGTACCTTCACTTTCAACTCAGCTGGCCTCCAGAAGGTCATCTGATGTGAAGTTATCAGTTGCTAACTGGCATTTTCAGTCTCATACAATAGTGCCACTTGTTTCATGTAATGCATCATGAAGCATTTGAGGAAGAATATGGATTTGTAACTTTTAACTGAGATGTCTGTCTTCTGAGATGTTAATATTTTCGTAGTTGCTAGGAGACAATACGGGTCTTGGTGGCTGGGTAGTCTGATGCCAGCTCTGGCGCTTGACTGCAAATCTTGGAACCTCTCAGTGTGGCAGGAACTATGTATCCTTGTTCAGACTCACCTCTAGTGGCTTGGCCCCTGATGATTGTAGTACCTGAGCTTCAACTCCTTGTGCTTCCCCCCCTTTCCCCTCAACTGCAGCATTTAGAAACTTGACCTGTAGCAGATGCATCAGGCAAGATAGGTTGGTGCTCATCCTTAAACATGTAAATGGTACCTGCAGTAAATAGGGTTTGTTCTCTTTTCTTCCCTTCTATTAGCTAGCTCTTTATGGTGCAAGAAGGGATGTTTTGCAGCCTGGGCCCTGAGCAGTGTTTGCTTAGCCACTTTTTTTTTTCTGGAGGAAGAGTACAAGCTGAACAGAATTACTTCAGCATGAGTTCAGCATGCCGCCTGGACCACATGAAGTTACTCTAAAAATACATTCCTTTGTTATATTGCAGGATGATTTAAGGTATCTTCTTTTTTTAAGCAGTAGCAGAACTAGGAGAGCAACTAGCAATAAACTGCAGGACAAAATACAGCTCTCAACAGCTTCAAAGCCAGGAATGGTAAGTTTTTGACTGATACTCAAACACTGATGGCACTCTGTGGCTACAACATTCCACTCACTTAAACTGTATTTAAGTTACATGACTTCCAGAGCATGAGAAGTTTGCAGGTGTAGAGGTACAGTTTGTTAAAACTTTATTCAGTGACTGCTTGATATATTCATTTTAGAGAGCTACTGCATTACTGTACATAATGGATCGTATTGATATTCAGTTTGTACTTGGCTGAACTTGGTATTCTGAAATATTTCAGAATACCATTATTGCTGAAATAATGATTCAATTTTAGCAGCTTTTCTTGAGACTCTCAGAACTTTTTGGATTTATTTTCAGTCTTCAGGGAAGTTATTTAAAACCTGAGCAAGGTCTTCTGTCACAGTAGACAATTCTTCTATGGTACCCTGTTACTTGGGGAAAAAAAACCCTAACAAAACTAACTGTTGAATATATTTGTGTTTTCAATTGTGATGCTGGCAAATTTAATATAATCAGAAGTAGGTGCTAATACCTAATCAGACTTCAAGGGAATGTTTTCTGTGTATCATTTTGTGTCACTTTTCCAGAATTAAGATGCACATGGTTATGCGGCTTAGAAATAGCAAAATGCAGGTTCTTTTCCAGACCTGTTCTCAGGGAAAGGTGAGGAAAAAAACTAGACACAAAACCTGTGTTCAGGTTAGATGGTTTGGATTTTGGGTTCTGAAAGACTTGGGGTTATTTGAGGAGGAAAGCAAAAACCTTAGAACTTCAAAACTGAGTGTTGAGGGGAAAAATTCCAAAAGTGAGAACAAAGGTTTTTTAGAAATTTCCTGAAGGGAGATATTTTGGTCTGTGTTAATGTCTTGTGTGATTTTAAACTGGAATTAAGTTATACAGCTTCCTCAAATAGCAGCCCTTGTACTAAAGATCTAGTTATTGGCTGGATTAAATCTAACTTCTACGCCTGAATGACAGATCAGGAAATGAGATGTAGTGTAGTTTTCTTACAACTGAAGGAGATCTTCCTTAAAGGAGAAGAGTATCAGCTTCTGTAGGCTTCATGTGTCATTCACAGGTTTTTTTTCCTGCTTTTGGATCTTTTACTCTTCCATAAGCTGCTGCTTGGACAACGCTGAATTAGTTGCTGTAAAGCATCTTCTTTGGAGGAAAAGACTAGGTTGCACTTCTCATGGCCTCTGGGCTGAGAGTTTCAGGGCGTAGTAGGGCCATATAAAACTCACATGGCTATTCTTAACTACAACATACGACAGCTCATTAGTAGGAAAAACTCTTCCAGTAACATACCGTAATGCCCTTAATTAAAGGCTTTACTCACTACCTTGTGTTAGTAGGCTATCCACACTAAGCAGAAGAATGGTGCTGCTATTAAGTGATGGGGTATGCAAACTGAGATACTGCTTTTGACTATATACAGCCTAAAGCAAATTTCTATTTTGACTCTTCTCAGAAGGTGATTTTGGCAGTTAAAAGCCAGCAATTGCTTTAAGAGTTGTTTCTGTAAGAAGAGTGTAGTCCTCACGTTAGGCCTTCTTACTTCTAAGGCAGAACTTAAATTTGATTTTTTTTTAATGTAAATTCTGCAATAATTTTTTGAAAAATATTCTACTTGGTGTATATATACACACTACTTTTGTAGATACTTTTAAAAGTGGCATTTACTGTTAATTACTTTAGTCCTGTAAATGAGTGAAAGCCTCTTTGGAAAAAAGTAACATGCAGCATGAATGTACTTTTAACATCTCAGTGGATATGCTTTTGATTTCAGGAAAATAAAGAGAATGCTAATAAACTGTCATGGGACCAATCAAGCGGAACCTCAGAAAAAAATGTTATTTTAAACTCTTCCACAACCACACTGACAAATTCCGTATTGGGGACAAACTATAATCCTGAAGATCATGTTTCCAGGGTTGAAGATACTGAAATAAAATCTCAGCATGTGTCACTTGGCAAGTCCCTCCTGCAAACAAGAAGCATAAAAGAGAAGCAACTGATTGCAGAAAAACAAAATTCAAGTGTCAGCTTACCGAAGAAGCTGGTGCTTGGTACGTATCGTGGCAAAGTTATCCAATCCAAGATAGACTCCTTCCGAAAAGCACCAAAAAGTGAGGGGGAAAAGAGTTCTTTGCCAAGCAAGAAGCTTCTTCCTTCTGCTGTCGAACCAGCAGCATTCCAGAGCAAACCATCTGACAAAGCTGCTCTTAACTCACAGTCCAACCTGAAGAAACAGCAACCAACATCTGCTGTAGTGCCAAAGAAAGTAACAGTCCAAAAAATGGTTGGTGGAAGGGGACCACAGCCACTGAAGGTTGCTTCTAACAATTCTGACCGCAGAGCACTAGGAGTGAAGAAATGTGCAGATTTTTGTGATGCAAGACTGGAAGCTCCAGCAAAACCAATTTCTGTTGTTCCTGGTAGAATGCCGGGACAGGATTCTAAAACTAATGGCAACAGAAAATCTGTTCTGCCAAAAGAGTCGGCAGAAGAGAGAAGGTAACTGAATTGCTCACTGTTGTAGCTTGATCTTGGGAGGTATTTAGGCCTTCTTTCCAGGAATATCTATTTTTATATATGTCTTGCTGTAGATGCGCTGAAAAATGAGAGAACTGAGTGTTTGAACTTGATGCCCAAGCACAGAAGACTAAAACTGTAGACTTAACAGTAGAATAGTGAGAAATCAGGTTTCAGACTCATTGCAGCAGCTCTTCAGGCTTACAGCTTGTCCTGTGTGGTTACAAATAGAAATGTACGTTGCTCAAACTGTCTGTCTGGTTTTTAGGCTAAGTGTTGTGACAGCTGTAGGCATGGCAGATAACCCCGTAAGTGAATTGTACATGCATGCCACTGAAGGAGAGCACTTGTCGATGACTTATTTTTCAGCTTGGTGACTGCAGCTTAGACAATGGGGTGAAGATTCATAATCCAGAAGTTTACTGTTCTTGGTAGAGCTCCTTGTAGAAAGTCACACTTAGTAAAAATTAGTGGTCTAGGGGGATGAAGTTGAAATTAAATGTATATGGAAATTGAATTATACCTCAGTTTCAGATTTTAAAAGCTTTGTGATAAAGTTGTTCTGGGCTGCTCTCCATGCTTTGTGTTTTTAGAGATAGTTTCTAGTTTTCTGGTTTGAAGTAAGCGTGAAGAAGAGAGGTGCACAGATGAATAAATTGGAAGCATTTTTAACCCTCTCTTGAAAGAAAGGGTCTGTAGCCTAAGTCTCTTGTTGCTGCTGGAAAGTGAGAGATTAAAGTGTTCTGATCTGATAGATACCTAAAGCAGATGGTGATATGCATGGTTCTGAAATTTCCATGCAGATCTAAATGACACCTGTATTCCTTTTAGGATTAAAGTGAGAGGACTTGAGGCCTATGTGGAAAGTATGTCTTTTTATGACTTACCCTACTTAGTGTCAGTCAATGTAAAAAAAATGATACATCTGTCACTTCAGCTAATAATATTCTTAAACGCAGAGCTCGCCTGGCTGAATGGAAGGCATGTAGAGGAAAAGTGATGAAGAGACCTCCTATATCTATGCTTCTGGGACCCCAGTCTAAAAGTGAAGAACAAGAATTCTCTTCTGGTGATTCTTTAGAGCATGTATTACATAGTGAAAAGGTCAACAAGACTCTCGCAGAATGTCTGCAGTTAATCAAACAGGTATTCAGTCCCTTGCCTACCAAGTTCTAATCATATGGGTCCCTACAACACACAAGTCATATGGATGCACTGGACCTGTGCATCGGTTGCAGGGGACTAATTGCTCCACAATTTAAGTGTCATAGCTTTTTGCCAACACCTAAAGAAACTAGTTCTCACTGAAGCTTTGCTAACTTACTGAACTACCCAATAAGATTAAGCAATAATGGTAACATAATAAAGTATAAAAGCTATAATGTAATGAGAGTAGCTACGAAGTAATTAAAACAAGTTTGCATTTGCATAAACTTGCCTGAATTTCTGAAAAAGTCTGTTTTGAGTAGTTCTGAAGATCTCTGTACAATCTACTATCCCTTCTACTTACAGTACTGTATAAATAATTCTCATTTGGAACAGCAGGTGAATGACAATTCTGCTCAAGTTCATAGTTCAGTTTTGGAAATACTTGCTATCTTCAACTTTCAGGGTTACTCTCCAAAGAAAGAAAGAAAGAAATACTTGCTTTCTAGTTCAAAACCAGCTAAAATACAGCACCTCAAAATGTTTACTGCATTTAAATCTCTGCTCTTGTGTTGGTTTTAGGGATGTCAAGGTGATGAGGTACGTGCCATGTTGGAAGATCTGACACAGAGCATTCCTGGGGCTAAAAAGCTTGCAAAATATTGGATCTGCTGTATGCGTCTTGAACAGATGGGCCCTCTTGAAAATCTTATTGCAGTCTATGAGGAGGCCATTTTGGCAGGAGCAATGGTGAGCAGCTTGTCTTGAAATTTGAGATCAGCAAATATAAAGGCACAAAAGTACAGTATATAAAATACAACTACTTCTGATTTTAATAAATCCTTTATAGTAGAACAATCATGTGACCTACTTGAACATTAAAAAATTTATTTGCTTTGCTCTGTAATGACTGTAGAAGATCGCTACTTTCAAGAAGAAAGGTTCAGGATCATCAAAATACCATAGGATATTCCGCCTGGAAGAAACTAAGTACTGAGACTTCTAGTATCACTAGAAATCCAAAACAGAACTTAATTTTATATTTGCTGATAAACTTAATTCCTATGCTTTAATCGGCAAGATTTCAGGGCATCAAATACAGCCTTAGTGCACCAAATACAGAAAATACAGGATTCATAACATAAACATCATGTGGTCTGTGCCACTTTCTCTGTAACTGTTATACCAAGTAAGATGAAATTATGATTAATTTTGGAAATGTTTTTCTAAAACAATACTTTTTTTTTCCAGCCTAAAGATGAACTACGACACACACTAATAGATATTATGAAAAATACTGAAAGCCTTTTTAAGTCTAAAGATGGTAAGTCTGAGTACTTTATTCTCGTTAAATGTCTGGCTTGACAGGCAACTCAAGCTAACTGTTTAAACTATTTTTGCCTATATTCAATTCAGTTTCACAGACACTTCTCTCTGCTTATTTTGTACTCAACTGTCTTTGAAAACAATGTTGACTGAACTAATCCTTTGCAATTGTGGGCATGTTAATGAGTAGTGGAGATGCTTTCATATTCAAACTTTCTATTTAAACTCTATCAAAACAATGTTGTCCAGCTATTTTAGCTCGATAATCAAAGTAAATAAAAACATTCTTGTGAGCTAAAAATTAGTTGCCTCTTTGACACATAAACTCCTTCACTAGCAGATGGATGGTCATGTTATAGCATAGTGTCAGTTAATGGGGTAAATATTCCAATTTCGGTAGCAAAGTAGCCATATACATTCCCATTCAATATAAAATAACCTGATAAGTATTTGCTCCCAGAAACTGACTGAAATACTTGTTCAGAGCTGTTGCTCTTGGGAAGAAAGATAATTTCTTCTCAGGATGTACTTAGCCTGGGTTTGCAGCTTGTGTGTTCTTGAAGGTGACTAGAATTATTAGTAAGTTAAATTGCTGTGGCTCAGACTCAACACATAACTTTCATTCTCAAGTAAAGATTTAAGATTTCAGAGATCTCTCTAAAACATTAACTTCTCTTTAGTTGTAACTAATCACAGCTCTACTTTCTTCAATATTTCAATTTTAGGGGGAACTGTGATAGATGCTCATTCAAGTGAGGTAGTGGAAGTCAGCAATGAACCAAATTCATCTGCAGAGCAGGTTCAGAAGGCCCTCAAAGATCTCTGCTCTGATGATGACCAAAAAGCAGAGAGTGATGACAAGAAGGCAGAGACTAGCAGTGAAGTGATCAAAAAAGAAGAAATGGATTTAGACTGGAAACCGAGGGAAGAGATCTTGCCAAAAAAGAATAAAAAGCACAAGACTAAAGAATGTACAAA
Source organism: Syrrhaptes paradoxus (assembly GCA_013400615.1). Classification (NCBI taxonomy): domain Eukaryota; kingdom Metazoa; phylum Chordata; class Aves; order Pterocliformes; family Pteroclidae; genus Syrrhaptes; species Syrrhaptes paradoxus. The sequence goes on along the minus strand of VZTO01000346.1, from coordinate 32,316 downwards.
AAAGAAAGGAAAATGTGAAACAGAAGAGCAGAATGAAGATGGGGTAAAAGATATAGCCCAAGCAGTTAATTCTCCTGAGAAGGAGAATGACACATCTTATTTAATAAGATACAATCCATCTACCACGCCAAACTTGGAAAGGTAAGATTACTTCAGGTAACTATGGAAAGTTTGCAGTGTCTGGGGCAACAGAATGTTTGTGTCCTGTTGAAACTGGGAGGCACTGCATTGGTGAACATCTAGGTAGAAGCTCTCAGAACTTTTTTTTAGGATTGCTTCCTCTTCCTTCAGAAGAAAGTATTTTAAAATAAACTATTCTATTTACTCAAAATGTTTTGCTTTTTGAATGTCTCACCACAGAGTAATCAAAAATCTTTGTGGCAGAGGCATAAATTACAGGTTTAGGATCCCCTCCCAAAGCCCACATGGGAGCAGCAGTTCTACACTGAATTAGGTAAAGAGAAAGTTTGTGCTTCCAGTCCTCCCCTTTTCAAATCTAGATGTGGTAGTATGTCATACAACACAAGAGGTGAACAAGATGTGACTGTCCTGTAAAGGTTGTCTTAATTGTATCTTGAAGCAAAAATTTGGGTAGTAATTGAAGGACAAAACAGATAATACTTAAATTCTTTTTTGTCACAAGTTTTCTTCTAAGATAGCAGGCTTGGGAAAGTTGTGCTTGGCTTTGGCATCTGATGAAGCTGGACTCCTGGCAGCTGTCTGCTATCCCTCATAGCAGGAAGAACAGTTCCCCTCTGATGGAATGGGGGGAAATCTTCCTTGAGAAACTCTTCTTAGGAGGTTCTCCAGATTAAAGTGTTTAGGCCAAGAAAAGAGTTGTACATCTGGTTTTAACTGTATGAATGGGTAAGGACCTGTTTCCTTTGGCTAAGAAAATGGTGGAGTTGAGCAAGAATAATGACTTGGTGTTTCTGCTAGATGCTACAGAGGTAATTGGTATGACTGTGTGCCTATATTTACTGACTTTTTTTTTCTTTTCCTAAGTGTGAAGATGCACCATGAGGCAAATGATTCCAGTGCTAAAGACCTGAAAATTGTAACCCCTTTGCGATATTCTCAACGCATTCGGGAGAAGATGTGCAAGCTGTCGGATGCTGTTAAAGATCAAGATCCTTGTGTCTCTTCATTTGAACAGCTGGGAGAATTGGAATCAAAAGCCACTGCATTCATCCACAAACAGAACAACGCTCTCAAAGAAACAAGTGCTGAAGTAGAAGAGTAAAAAGTAGCACTAATGCTATGTGGGAATTAAAGATTGGATTTAAGGGGAGAGGGTGTTTTTAGCAGTTTTGAGAGAGGAGCTATCTAGAACTTGCATGGATGGCTTAAGATGAAATTTGACTGCCTGAGTTACTAAACTTTTGAATATAAGTTTCTGCCTTTTCAAAAGTGTGGTAAATCTGACCTGTTTTAGTACATATAAACATCAGTGTCTGCATGTTAAACACGATTCATTAAATACTGAATTAAGAATTAAGTTTAACACTTCATATAACAGTTTGTAGTATATTGCTCATATCTACTGTTTTTCTGTTGCAATTCCTGTATATTCTTTAAATTCCTGTATATTCTTTAAATTGCATAATCTTTTAGTTTAAGAAACAAAATGTAGGCATTCCAATAGGGCAGTGTCTACTACAGCAACATTTAGTTTTGAAAACTGAAACCAGCTACTAAGATGTACACTAAGTTTAAACTTGTATATCCATTTTTAGGGGGTGTTCTGACAAAACTTAGTTTAATCCTTTTAGTTACTGGGATTATTCCTGATCAAGTCATCTCCCTTAGATGATGTCTGATAGACTAATTACTGTGTGACTGTTCTAATGTTGGTTTGCATTTGTCTGTAATTTGGTAGATGTATTAAACTAATTAGCTGTGTTGTATTTGGTTTTTATTTATTTGGTTGGGCCAGGGCCACCACTATGCAGTCGCTTCCCCCCCTCCCCTGCCTGCCTTTCCCCCTCCCGGTAAGATGGGGAAGGATAAGAAAAGTGGAACCTCATGAGTTGAGATAATGACAGATTTTTAATAATACAACATCACGGGAAAAAGAAGAATATAATAAGACAAAATATAGAATACAATGAAAACACTGATACAATGGAAATCTCACTACCCCGAGCTTCACAAAAGAAACCCCTCTCCCACCTAGCTCCCACTTATATCCTGGGTATGACTTCAGCATGGTATGGAATATCTCTTTGGCAGAAGGGGCATGGTCTTTGTGTGTAACAAGAAACCAAACTTTAAATGTACTATTGCACTATGTTTTCTTCAGAGAACCCTCCTCATTGCTGCCAAGCAAATCCAAGCATCCACTTGTAGTACTACACGGACTAACACAGGATCAAATACATCCCAGTCAGGATGTGGTCCAGGCAGGCTCCCCTGGTTCTCTGTTGTGGAGGATTCAACTCTGCTGCAAAGTGTGGATCATATGCTAATCAGGATATCTGTGTTGTGCCAGTTCTGCTTTGTTGTGGGCAGTGACATCAAGTCAGGCTCAGGGTGATATATTTGTGGTTGGTGGTTGGTTTTTGGTGGTGTTTTTTTTTTTTTAAACCTGGAAGCCTGTGAAGTGGAAATGCTTTTTCTAGCATGGGGAACAAACCAGTAGAAAGCAAACAGAACTGCCCGAGACTTCTGTGCTTTGCAAGCAGCTGTGGCTGGGTTTGTCTTGACTCATTTCTTTATCTTTTGTTACAGAATCTCGTGCAGTTAAAGTTTTACTTATATTTCCTTACCTACTGGTTACATTTTTGTATTAAAGGTTAAAGTACAATTCATGCTGCCTAAGGCTTTATCTACTTTAGTCACTAGTGCTCAGCGCTGGTACAAATTAGTCTCGCAACAGCCCAGAAGCCGCTTGTGGCAGTTGACAGCAATTCCTGACACGGCTACCGACGGCGATGCCTCAGAGGCCGTCCTCATTCGCGTCTCTCCGCCCCCAGCCCAGCCCAGCCCCGCGTGGGGAGGCTGGCGGTGCTGCCCGGTTTGGCCGTGGAGCGAGGCCTGTCCTGCAGGCGTAGGCCCCGGCGGTTTGCGCGGGCCTCCGAGGTACGTACCGTCTCCGCGCCTCGCGCGCTGAGGGCCCGGCAGGGCTTGAGGGGATCGGGGTGGCCTTGGGCTTCTCGTCCTCAGGGAGCGGTAGCTACCAGGTGTAATTGCTCCTGCCATCCTTAGTAATCATGTAGATGCCTGCAGAGTTTAAGGTAAATTAATCAGAGGGTTTCTTCTTCAAACTCTGAGTAAATCGGCATTTTTCCTTTCAGGAACAATTAAGCCCTGAGATGCCTTCTAAAATCAACTAATCAGCCCATTAAAGCACAGTGTGCGCACAGGTATGTACATAAAGTGACGTTTGAATGGTGGATAACTAAAATACCAACATTTTGAAGAAAGCCCATTGTCTGTAAATCCGAGGATAGGATGCGTTTGAAAGTTTCAAAGCTGCATCAGGGGAGATTCAGAATGGACATGGGGAAGCATTTCTTTACCGAGGGGGGTCGGACACTGGAACAGGCTTCCTAGAGAGGTGGTTGATGCCCCAAGTCTGTTAGTATTTAAAAGGCATTTGGACAATGCCCTAAATAATATAGTTTAGTTTTTGGTCAGGCAGTTGAACTAGATGATTGTTGTAAGTCCCTTCCAGCTGAATATCCTATCCTGTCCTGTCCTATCCTACCCTACCCTACTCCTATCCATGGCAGGGGGGTTGGAACTCGATGATCTTTAAGGTCCTTTCCAACCCTCACCATTCTATGATTCTACCCTTATCCAAATCCTATTCTAATCTGCCAGACATTGAGGTTTTTGTGCGTGAATGCCAGTAACTTCCAGTTTGATCCTGTTCACTCTGTTTTAGGTGAGAATTGTCACTGGAAGCTTGAAGCTTATTGTTTATATTATTGTGCCTGTGAGTTTTGTTTAGCATTATGAAACCACCTGCAGAGATGCAGATAGCAAAAAGATGCTAAATTGTAGGTCTGTAATTTATATTTTCAAAGAGATTTAGCATTCAAAATAAATTAAAAAAAAAGCAGAGATACACTACGATACTTTGAATTGAACTTTCTGAAGGCCTAATTTTCTGCAAAATCATGGTAACAGCAATGGGAATTGTTTTTATGTTAATGCTAAACAGTTGTAGGTACCCACATTTATCACTCGTTATTTTGTGGGTTTTCTTTTCTCATGCAGATTATATTAACGACAAATTTCAAAAAATGAATCAAGGTCATGACAAAGTTTAGATTATCATCCTGTGAAAGAGAGTGCTTGAAAGGAAGTGTTGGATGTAGGTTTGTAAAGAATGGAAGAATACAAAGTGTTGAAAGTACTAGGCGAGGGATCCTTTGGCAGAGCTCTCCTAGTTCATCATAGAATCAGTGACCAGAAATATGCAATGAAGGAAATAAGACTTCCCATGGTAAGTGTGACATGTACATCACCTCACCCACCACTTAAAAAAAAAAAAATCATAATTCTGGATATATATCTGAAACACTGAACACTTTTGCTGAGAGTTGTGTGTATTCTACAGTTGCATGGTATGGCTACTATATAGCTATGTCTGAATCGATGTTGTTGATAATAAGAAAAGTAGCAGTATCTGATCTGTTTCAAAAGGTATGTGGTTACATTTTGGGAAGTGTAGAAGGAAACCCCTGTTCCCCTGATGCCCTTGGCTGGGTTCCTATTGATTTCACTAGAACGCAGATTTCATCTGCAGTACCTAATGAGGACATTAGCCTCATATCGTTGCTGCTAATGTTATTTAGTTTACGTTCTCTGTGCTTAGCTAGCCAAAAAAATCACAAAGTGGAAGGCACTGGCTTTATCAAGGCTGAAGATCAGTTGATACCTGAGCACTTGGCTTTATATAGAGTTCATGCAGTGTGTGCTGCTTTGTTGCATACTGGTGCATTGTTAAAATAGAAAATATTAACTAAAGTAGGAAAATAACCACTCAAAGTAAAAAATAGCAAACCAAAACCCAAAAAAATGAAGAAGTCTTGAACTAGTAATAAACCATAGATTAAAAAATGATAGTTTACATGTTTCTAAATGACTTCTTAAAATAACTAAAGAACAATTCTTAAAAATATTTTCCTTTTGGAAAGTAACATGCATCATGTGTATGTATGAAAGTCCGATAGTATGACATTTCTATAAGTGTACTTACATTTTCAGTCTTCATCTGATGTAGAGAACTCCAGAAGGGAAGCAGTTCTTTTGGCTAAAATGAAACATCCAAATATCGTTGCCTATAAAGAATCATTTGAAGGTAAATATAAAAATTTAAAATATCTTTATTTTGTTTAAAATTGCATACTCCTGAGGGATCAAGATTACTTTATGTATTTTTTATAGTACATGTTAGAAACAAAATACATGTTTATTATAATACATAATACATAGCAAGTAGTTGGATCTTTATAGTAACAATATATTTAGCCTGATAATGAAATTACTAATTATTCTTAAATTACCTAAAATTTAGCTGATGGACATCTGTATATAGTGATGGAATATTGTGATGATGGAGATCTAATGCAAAAGATTAAACAACAAAGAGGAAAGTTATTCCCAGAAGATACGGTAAGAAAATACATTGTTTTGAGTGAAGGACCTAGGAATCCTTTTTCATATAAACTGAAGCACCCAACACCACAGAAAAAAAATTATAGATATACAATAACATCTTAAAGTACCTTAAATGAAAGTAAGTCACTTATAGATAGAATAAAAACATTATTTCTTTGATGATTTCCAGCAGAACAAGATGCAAATTGGACTGAAAGGAATAAGGAAGATATTGCTGTCCGTATCTGAGAAATGTGCAGTAAATGTGAAAAATGCAGTCATGTTTGCATGCATAAATTTATGAAATTAAGAATTTAACACAAACTTCAACCTTCGGAATTTAAAGCACAGTAAGAAGTACTGTGAATTAAAAGTAAATAAAGCACTCTGCTAAGATAAATGAGACTAACCGGGAGACTAAATGCCTGCATATTATGTGGCAATTAATTGTTTAAATCATTCAGCAGGCTTAACTCCTGTTGTCACAGAGGCTGTAAAATTACTTAGAGAAGGTCCAAAGTGACATTGTAGTGATTGAAAACTACTTACTGCCACAGATAGAAGCATCTTCTTAGTTAAAATGAAAAGGCCAGAGTCCTCACCTAATTTAATATTTGGATTGGCCAAGCATCTCTAAGAACTTTATTTTGTACTTTTAAAAATAATACATTTCCTTTGAGAAACAGTATGTTATCTCAGTGTGTTATTTTGTTTTTTTTTAATTTGCTGATCTACTACGAAATTGTAATTGGTATGCTTATAAAGTGCCATGTAGTGACTCCCTAGCTTCATCATTGTTATATATTATTAGGATTTTCTAGACACAGGTAGCAAACATTCCTTCTGCCATGTTAAAATGTACTTTATCTTGAAGAACTCAGTCTTTCATGTTGACGGGAGACCATTATGCTAGAGTTACTTTTAACTCCCAGATATTCTGAACATGGGTTGTTTTTTCTTTCTTTTTTTTTTATCTATTAGTAAAGTATTCATTATACACAGCATTGAGCTGTTATAACTCTTAGTTACTCTTTTCAGATCCTTCACTGGTTTGTGCAGATGTGCCTGGGTGTGAAGCACATTCATGATAAACGTGTGTTGCACAGGGATATCAAATCCAAGGTGAACAGAGCAAGTTTTGTTGCCATGAATAAACTCTCTTCTGCATGCAAAAGTTCAACTCTCTCCTTCATAATTTCCTGTTACTGCTACATGCTATGTTTTTCATTTAGGAATAAAAATACTAGGTAAATGAAATAATTCAGGATATGGGATGATGTAATATTGTTGGCGTAAAGATCATCTAGGTATAGCTATACCCTTCATATCCACACTGCTGATAGCGCCAATTGCTTGTGACAGACTGCATAACAGAAGTATAAAACATGTGTGCAGTATGCGGTTTGTAAATATCTTGCCTGTCATTTTTTCTTTTTTATTCTTTCCTAGCAGAAAGATAGACATTCAGAGGAAAGTGTGACCTGAGTAGTTTGAGTACAACACAAAGATTGAGGCATTTCTAAGCTCCGATTTTTCCTCTGCTACTGATGCTGGGGCTTTAGGCCCAGATAACCTTTTCATCTCCCTTTAAATGCGACATAGTTCTTAACTGTTTTTTGCTAGAAGTATTAGGAGAAGCAAGTAAAAGGAAATATAAAATATCAGAAGTGGTTGTCACTGTGTTTTCTGTATATAAAAACTACAGAAAGTATGTAAGTCTGTCCTCTTGAAATGCAGAACGTCTTCCTCACTCAAAATGGAAAAGTCAAATTGGGAGATTTTGGATCTGCGCGCCTTCTTGCACAGTATGTGGATATCTCTACTGATCGCAGTGTTATAATGGTTTATTTTACCATTAATAAATAGTGCAGATGTCTTAAATAATTACTTTTCATCTGACTTTTCTTGTTTGTCATTTCCATAGTCCAGCATCATATGCTTGCACGTATGTGGGAACTCCTTATTATGTACCTCCAGAAATATGGGAAAGCATGCCATACAACAACAAAAGGTATTTGTGTTTTCAGTGGTCACAAATAACGCTTGAGTGATGTACGTCTTTTTATTGTTGTCTCAATTTGGCTTTGTGGCTTATCAGTATTTGGTTTGGAGAAGATATTGAGCTGAGGAATATTTGGAAATTGGTAATTGCTGTTTTTTTAAGATGAAAAGGCCTAAATTCATCTTTACTTAGGTAGCTGAGTGTACAGTATCTTTAGTGTTAAAAGTTTGAAAACTGGTGTGCAGACCTCTCTGTGCATTTGAGAGTAAATATGTATAGAGACATACACACATATATGCATGTACACACATACATATGTATATGTTTGTGTCTTTTGGCTGGTCTTATTTTTTTGTCTGGTCTTATTTTTTAAGCTCTTCTTGACAGTTTTGATAATGTAGGGATAATAGCTACAGAACTGATGACTTATAGAGCCCCGTTATTCTGGTCCTTATGCAAGAAATTCTGAGAGCATCTTGATAATATGATATTTACAGCTTCCTCCCAGACTCCAAAATACTAAGCCATTTTATATCCCCTCCCCTAGATCTGTTCTGCGACCCTAGTTGTACCTGAACCAAGTGACTCATTTTCCACAGGAGGGAAGAAACCTGCTAGTGCTTAAGATTTTTCTGCTCTTCTTGGCAGAAAGGCATCAGTTGCTTCTTGTGTAGGTGGCAGTACTCACTTTAGGTAGAAGATGATGGTTTTTTCTCAGTAGGAGAATTCCCAATGGCAACACCAGAATTCCAGCTCTCAGAATTAGGATCATGTACCTGCCATCTGATGCTAAGGGCCATTGAATACAAAGGCTTTGAAGTGTGGAAAGATAAATATTATTGCAGCAAATTGCTGAGGAGACATTCTGGGAGTAAAAAGCCAGCTACTACTGTATGACAGTCATCCTTTTTTACATTAGGCTGGGATCAAATAAGCAAGATCATTTCCATCGGAGAGGTTAAACATGTAATTGTATTGGTTTTTATGGGTACATATATTTTTAGTTTATTCAATTCATTTTTTGTACACATAATGAATTTCACTTTTTCTAGGCAGGATATTAAATTGTAATTTTTTACTTGAAATTTCTCATCTTTCTCTATGCCTACAGTGATATATGGTCTCTGGGATGTATTCTATATGAACTGTGCACTCTTAGGCATCCAGTAAGTACAGCTTTATTGCCATCAGAAAACTTCTGAAATTCCTTAAAATTTAATTAGCAGTTGGCTGTAGTTTGATGGATTCACAGTTAATTATATACTTGACTGACATGTTTGCTGCTGCTTCTGAAAGAGGGAAGTGTTGCTTCACCCTTCCTCCCCCTCCTCCATTATATGCCTTCTGTTTTTCAGCAGCTCTTGGACCTACTGGACCCTTCTCTGAAATACTAAGTTTTCTAAACTGTTAGAAAACAAATCTTTTTTTCTTTCTTGGTTCATTTTCCTTAATATCAGTGAGGTGATCTGGGGCTTATTAAGGACCCCAGTGGGTGCCAGACTGGTTCCCAATATCTGCAGGGATATTGCAGTGAACATTGTGTTTTACAAGATCAAGATGATCACTAATGGTGGAGGCAAGGACACTCAAGATCTTTGTTAATAAGCATATATATTGTATGCAAGTATAGAAAAATATAGTAAAGAAATAAAGTTTTGTACCTCACATCAGTGATACACCTGTTTACTTATTCTTCAAATCAAACAAGTCCAAACTGTCCTTTTTGGGAACCTTTATGGATGGTTGTGTCTCTCTGCTGTTCCTTGGACACCATCTTTTACAGTGCTGATGCTATGCTTCCTGTGTGTTACCTTCCTCTGTCTTCTACATGCAGACAGGTGGCTAACGCGAGCCCTTATCAGGGTATGTTTGTTTTGCAAGAAAATGAGATCATCCTAATTTAAGGTCGTTTTGTCTTAGTTTTTCAAAAGCAGCAGCTTCCTTTCATTGATCTAATACTATGCCTTGAAGTCCTATGTATCAGCAAAAAATTCTCTACAGCTGCAGCTGCTAGCAGTACAAGAATTTAGAAATTTATACTGTATGTGACCGAGTCATAAATGAGTCCCTGCATAGGTAGGTGTTAGCCTGTGTGGATCTGTGGCAAGGCTTTGGCAGTGTCACAGCTATTCAGGCAGCGCTCAGAGCTGGAATACCAAGGAGTGAAGTATCCTCTTTTTAGCAGCAGTGTAATGGTATGTCTCTGGTTTTATGTGATGGTCACATATGTTCTTGCATAATCTGTCAGAGGTGATATAAAAGGATGCTGCACACCACAGATGCTTGGCAGTCTGCAGCCAAGTCAGCACGGTGTACTGTAAGAAACATTTCTGCATGGAGATAAAGGTTCTCAGACATTTTTGTTCAGGCTGTTGCCATCCGTGGTTATAGCTGTCCCTGCTGACATTGCAGCCTCTGATAACTTGTACTTGGAAGCAGTAATTCTTGACTGAAGATTGGTTAACAGTTATCTGAGAAAAGTAGCAACTGAGGCCATTTAATGTAGACTTGCAAGAGGATATTTGTGCCTTGATAGGCTACTTTTGATGATTATTCTTTTTTTGTTTTTTTAAATTGAAGTCTGCATCTTTCCTGGCTTACAGTTTCATTTCTGCAGTTTGATTCTGATATGAAGTAAAGGACGCTAAGATGATCCAAATTTTGTCAATACTATATTCCTACAAGAATAATATTTGAACTATTCTAAATTTACAGGGGTAACTCCCACCTGGTTTACAGTTGTACAGGTTATTGTTTGCAGTGTCCATTATGATCTGTTTTTAGTCAAACTTGGTATGCAAACTGTGATGTTTTCATTCTCAGCAAATTACATTTTTTGTCATTGTTAACATAAATAAATGTAATAGTCCTATGAAATGTAAAGGAAAATTACTGATGTGTTCAATCAGTGTTACTATTCCACATCTCTGAATTACATCCCTGAAACTGTCAAACTGGGAGCCAAATCAATGTGGTAGTAGGGAGCCTACATAGATACATTCCCTGCATTTCTATATAATAAATGTTAAAGTTGCTTTTTAAATATGTCATCTTCTTTCTACCTTATGCTTAAACTCTGTGCTCTGATGTTCATTTATTTTTAATGCAGTTTCAAGCCAGTAGCTGGAAACATCTTATCCTTAAGATATGCAAAGGGTCTTACAATCCACTACCATCTCACTATTCCTATGAACTTCATTACTTAATAAAACAGATGTTTAAGAGAAATCCCCAGAATCGTCCATCAGCCAGTACTATTCTTGCAAGAAGCTGCTTAACCAAACTTACAAAAAGTTGCTTGCCTTCTGAGGTATGGTGTATTCTTTGTCTCTAGATTTAAATGATAGTATCTACCTTTTAGATACTAAACCCATTTCTTCCGTAGTTTGTTAATGTATAACAATATGAAATGCAGTGTTGTGTAGGTCCTACTCTAAAAGCCATAAATACAGTTGTAGACTTCTCAGAAAACTTGAGTTTTTAGAAGGGTCTGTTTTGAAAATATAAGTTGAATATTGACATGATGCTGGTAGCTGTAACAGTACTTTTGTATAGTAAGTCTATTTTTAACCAATAGCAAATGCAGTAATTTGAGAAAGTTTAAAATGGGACAGTACTTTCATCTCTTCATACACATTCCAGATGGCAAAGGAGTTTGAGCAGGTATTAAAGGAAACCAAGAAACATGAAGCAAGTGCAGCAAGACCAAAGGGTAAGTCAGCAACATTTTTTCTTCATGTAAGGAATGGCAAAATGACTGGGAATTGTAAGAGCTTAAATACAGCTATACAACTTTAGCATTATAAGTTCAAATCCACATTTAATTATTTCAAAATCAAAAAATGCTTGAAGGGAATAAATTATATTCCAGCCTGAGAAGTACAGTGCAGAACTGCAATACATACATTGTAAGTCTTAAGACTTGTCCTGGAATTACACTTTTCAATTTTAAAATAGGCAAAACTTTTAGATGTTGCATATATTTTAAATAGGACAATGCTTTTTTTCCCAGAATATGGTGAAGCAAGTTATTTTAATTATTTTTTTTTTGAGAGAGAAGGGTGTTTTTTTTCTTCTGCATAAATTTAGCTACCAAAATTTGTACACATTTGGAACTGCATATCAGAGGGACTCCCTTGTGAGAATGAGCTATGTTGACAGAACTGTGAAGAAGCTTTCACATAATTTTCAGTGCTTGGTTCAGTGGTATTGCTGTCGTACCTCTGGAATATCCCTTTACCACAAATTTTTGCCAAAGGTATTAACTCTTGAACCTGTTCCTTAATGTATCAGGTAATGTCATGGCTGGTGGAAGCTCAAATGATAAGAAAGAAAATAGGGTAAGTACTAAAATATAAATATAATATGTGTATTTTAGTAATTTAGAATGTTCTGTATCATGAAAAAGTTCATATGGAAAATTATTACTATCCTAAACCATAGATCAGCCTACTGCAGCAGCTGTCATCTGTGTTCAAATTGCAGAGTTTTCCTGTGCATTTCCCACCACTGTAACTTTTTGATGCTTCCCACATTTAGTTTAGTTCCAAAGTAGATTCCCTTATAGCCCTGTCAAAAATACAAAACAAAAAACAAAAAACCACACAAAAACCCAAACCAAAACAAACCCCAACAACAACAACAAAAAAAATTCCTCTCCCATTTTTCTAAGTTTTGGGATAATGCAAAAATTGATGCATTTTCTTTGCTTTAGGGACACATTTTGAACAGGCTGTTGTGGAAACAGTCTAGTCTGGGCATCATTCTCACTAGGTTTTAGGGCCCATATGAGATTTCAGGTGAGGAAAATTAAGTCACAGGTGGCCAAGAAGTCACCTGTTGGTAAATTATAGCACAGCCTGGCTCAGCCATATTAAGTATATTTTTCAAAACATGTTGCCAGTAGGGCTTATTTTTTCCTCTTAAATAGACCTGTCAGTCTGAGAAGTTTAATATTTGGGTGCGTCTTGTTTTCCCTGGGAATATGACTCATTTATATTGATACTGCTCTTAAATGTAAAAAAATAAAAGCATGAATTGCGTCAAATAACTATATATATGCTTAGCTTCAAATACTGAGATTATCTGTCAAAAAAGAGCATGCAGTGTGAAATGCAGTGCAATATTAGATGCAGTGCTATCACAATTGCCTTCATGGTGTCAGTGGTTTAGTTTGCTGATTTTCAGGCCAGCTGTTTTGTAGCAAAACTAAAGTAATTAGTGCCAGGTTAATACTACTGCTTTGTTTTCTGGACAACAAGGATAATGATTAATACAGTCTTTATTCTTTTTAAAGCAAAGTAGAGATGAAAGTAGCAAGCATAGCTCCGTAGGAAGGAAAAATATTAATAAGGATTTAAGTGAAAGCACAAAGCAACAAAGGAAATGTGATGAAGAGGGTAAGTGTTCCAGTTTTGAGGCTCATGCATTTCCTTCTGTGTAGTGATATTGAAATGTCAATGATCCAGCCATTTAAATAGGTAGAGTGTAAAAGTCTGCACCTGTCAAAAACCATGCCACTCTCTGTTACTTCTGCAATTACATTGATTCTTACTGCTCATGTGAGATATAAAAAAAAAAAAATCTTTGCCAAAGTATTAAAAAATGACTGTTTGAAAACGTTTGGTACAGACTAAATGTATGGGGAACTCTTTTACCAAGTTCAGACTTGTACCCACAGAATCAAATGTCACTCTTAGTGAAGTGTTGTATGTTTAGTTTGCATGGGTGGAGAACTGAGTTACCTGCAGGTTATCATCCCTTTTTTTTTTTGTTGCAATGACAGCAGAAACTTCTGATGTTGTCCCAGGAATTACTGATTTGTCACATCCCCATAGGAGACAATGGGAAAAGAGGATATCCAATACTGTAGTGGATGTCCTGGAAAATGCATCCTTGCTTTCTTCCAGTTTTACATCTGAAGAGGCTAAAAGTAAGATTTAACTAAATGTGGTTTTAATTCAAGTAATATCAGTGTTTCTTTACAGATTTTAAAAGCCAAAACTTTACAGGCCATATTTAAAATTATGTAAACATAATTTGAAAATATTTGATTAACAAACTCTCAAAAAGTCCACTGTGCTGAAAATAATTTCTTAGTGGTCTTGTGTGACAGGAGGATTGCAAAGAGTAATGAAAGCCACAGATAAAACTAGCAACCCTAAAATTATAATCTTTGCTAAGAAATTATCGTACCAACCATCCTCTTAATGTGCCATTTGCGGGGTTAACACTGAGGAATTCTTTTGGTGCAGAATGCAGCTGCCTTTGTTTCAAGTACAACATACTATTGGGAGCATATAACATTTGTGCCTTTACTTCTGTTGTCATTCAACGTACAGATAATGCCAATGAGAAGAGGACAGAAGATGCATGTCCTTATGTGTTCCACTGTTAAAAGGCACAGAAATGGCCACAGGCTCTGTTTTGTGAGATTCATAGAGCCACCAAACAAGCTTGCAGAGATTCTGACTCCTCACACCCCTCAGCCAGTTTCTCCTTGTTCCCTCCTAGCAGAAGGCTCCACTGTGGCCTTCTTTCCTCTTAATGCTGAAAGTGTCAACTTCAGCATGTGAAGAGATCATCAAGGCTACAGATGGAACCATCTAGACTCTTTTCTTCCTGTATTTCTCTCGTGAATGTGATCTTTGTAATCCACACTGCTGATGTGATTTTATCTAAGTAGTATTTATTAATTATGTTATATCTAGGTGGCTGTGTTATAAACTACAGTGAAAATAAGCCGCGGAAGCAGTGGAACAAGGAAAATCCTCAGACCCTGATGAACATTCTGAGTAATGCAGATGTCAGCTTAGCATTTAAAACATACACTATTTATAAACCAGGTAAAATCTCAGTTTGTGGGCAAACATTTTTGCAAACAGGTTTATTAAATGACTTTTTTTTTTTTTTTTACATACTTAGCCCCTGTGTATAGAGATTGTGCACTTGAGTTCATGTCACAACAGGTTGTTTCAGGTTTTTTTTTTTTAAAGTTTACCAAATGAATGTGGACTTAGAAAAATCTAAGCTGAGAATTCAGGAGAGATTGTACATCTCCACTACATGTCTTTATGAAGAACTTTCATGTGTGGCTCAATAGCTGAATGAGGTTGTGACATAAATGCCGTGACTGCAGAGCTGCGCAGTCTCCATCCGGCTAAGCAGCAAGGTGAACGTGTTGGGGAGGTGCAATAAATAGGCTGCAGCTCCTTCAAGTAAATACACCTTCACTGAATCAGTAGCACCCTATTTTGAAGACAGGCTGGTAGGATGGCATGGCTAAAGATAACTGTAGTTTATAGATGTGCACGGCCAGTCCTAAATACTTGATCCATCCTTCAGTTGCATTATATGTTTATCTCCCCTCTTGAAGTAGGTAAAAGCTTGTACTGGAATCTGCTAAGAACTGGGGGCAAATTAGAAGGACTATATTGTATTTATATTCTTAATAATTTAGTTTTTTAAAATTAAAGGATTTTGGTGACATTTTCATTTTTATGCTTTCAAAGCTTCTGAAAATATATTGAGAGGTCCACTTTCTGATGAAACTGAAGCATCTGATGAAGTAGATGGTGAACATGAAGCTATTGTCATAGATTCTGAGAGACTTGAGCCTAGATCTGACGAAGATGACACGTATGTCCAAAGAAAATTCTTGTATTTTTGTTTTCTTTGGTTCCTTAAAGTGATATTTCCAAAAAAAAAATTCCCCTGAAAAAAAACAAAACAGTATTTTTCTCCGCATCTAAATCCACCCCTCTTTTACATAATGATATTAAAATCTAGTAACATTTGATATCTTCTTTGATGTCTATTTTGATATCAGGTTTTCTTTGCTATATTTATACTGATGGTGTTGAGATACAACAGGTTGCTTGTTATTAGCAGATTGTTTTTGCTGATGACTTTGCAAAAATGAAAGCATGAGATGAAATTAGATCCACAGTAAAGTCCAAAACCTTCGTACATGAAACATCTTTGTACTCTACCTTGAAATCAGATAATCAGTAGCAAAACCACTTACTAGTGGTATGTTTTCTGTCTTTGTGTATTATTCTCCCTATTCTTTCATGCATAGTGCCATAAAATCACTTTGGTACCTACTCTTTGAGATATATGTGTAGAAACTGTTTAACTTTTATGTTAAATTTATGTTAGTGACCCACTTTTCCTGTTTTTGGGAGAGCAGAGTGTGCATCAACACATTCTGAGCAGAAATAACATATTTTACAGATCTGTGTGTGTTTTGGGGGGCTATCTTGGAATCTCTGAATCTCACTTTATGACATTGTTTATTTTTATGGCACTTGGAGATGAACTGCTTAGGCATGTATTACTGCAATTCATCTGCAAGCTGTTAATATCAACACATTTGCATCTTTTAGTATATAGGCATTTGGTTTTGCTTTTGATAAAACTTATTTGGTTAAATTCAAAAGAGAACATCTGTTGGTTCCGTAATCACAATGGTGCAGGAAGCAAGTCTCTTGTGTTGACATTTTTAACATAATTTCTTCTAGTTGTAGGGTAATTTTAGAGGGGAAAAAAAAAGAAGATTTATAAAGTTATATTTTTCTCTGCAAAATAACATTTTGAAATCTATATTTTAGGGACTTCGAGGAAGATGACCCAGACTGGGTATCAGAACTGAAAATGATATTGAAACACAGCGACTGAAAACTTGAATTTACCTACAATAACTGAAGTTAGGCTTGCTAGTATTTATAATACAAATCATTGTGGTCAATAGTTGTAGCTATAATAAAAGTATTTCGGTAAAAAATTCTGAGTGAGCATGCTTTCTGTATCACAAAACTCAGGGTGGAAAATGTATTACAAACTTTTAGCTAGCACACTTACAAATAACAAGTCAAGATATTAAATGTATTTGGAGTTGGTAATAGCTGTGTAGAAATGTTCATTCAAAAGCATTAGTGCTAACAGCATTGTTCGGATTGCACCTTGTCATATTTCAAAGACATGGTGTAACACTATGAGAATGTGTAAAGTTCTTCCTGACTACATACTGAAGTACTACATAGTAGGAATAACTGATCTTGTCTGAAGGGCATATGCTGGAAAACATTTAGCTATGCTAAATATTTGAGGCCTTAGTTCATGTGATTATTAATCCTCTGAAAACTCCCAAGGCTGAGTTTTAATTACTTCCACAAGAAGGTTTTTATATATGCCATTGCATGTGTGGAAGGAGGCTAATTTGTTCATAATAAGGACAGATTTCCTGATTTTGGTAAGGAGACATCCTTCTGCTACAGGAAGCATTATGGGCAATGTCACGTTTGGGCTCTGTGCTGGCTCCCGCGTACTAAATAGTCATTTTACGAGAAGCATGTCAGGGGAGTGCAAAAAGGCTCTCAGCAGAGTTCTCCTGGAGAAACTATTAAGTCAGTGTCCACATAATACATAATACTGGAGAAAATAAAATAAATACAAAAAGCTTTAAGAAATCTGTAGGTTTGGTATGGAGCTATTTCATACTGCACTTCACGTGTTGCACACAGGCTGCTACGTTGAGGCTCTCCCAAGGATTCCAGAAGTTGATCCAGTCGAGATTTGCTTTTGGACCACCCCACTCCTGTTACTGACCTCCCAAAGCACAAGATGCTCCCCGAGGGAGGCAGGTACGGTTTCCGTGAGGGAAATAAGGCTCCTTGCTGCTCCCGACAGGCCCTGGCCGCTGCCGCCGAACCATTTCACACGCCACACCTCCGCCGGCGGGGCGCGGAGCCCGGGGAGCGCTCCTCCTGCCGGCCCTGGGGCTCCGGAGGTAGCTGGGCGCACGCAGGTACCGTGTCCCCCGAGCCGAGCCGGGCCGGGCCGGGCCGGGCCGCAGGGGAGGGAGGCCTCAGCAAGGGCTGCCCGCCTGGCGCGGCCCGTCGCCGTGGCGACGGCACCACAGCCGCGGCGGGAAGGGCGGCAGAGCGCGGTCCCCCAGCGCGGCGGGCTCAGCGGCACCCCGCCGGCTTCCCCTGACCGCGCCCGCTGAGGTGCCTCCCCCAGCCCCCGAGCAGCAGCTTATAAACCGCCACCCGCGACTTTCTCTAGGTTCTGCTGCGAGGGAGGCGGCGGCCGCTTCCACCCTCACCCCGGCGGGCGGTGGCGGTCGAGCCCCACCACCTTCCTGAGGCCTGGCCCTGCCGCCCTCCCCAGCGCCCCGCTGCCATGACGCTGCCCGCAAGGGCAAGGCCCTGGTGGCGGTGGCAAGGCGAGGGCAGCCTGGGGCGTGAGGGGGCCGGGCGTGGCGGGGCGGCTGGTCACACCCGTGCGGGAGGTCCGCGTGGTCCGACGGGCTGCTTCTCACCAGGGTTTGCGAACAGGAGCTGGCTTTCACCCCAATGCCTTAATTATAAATGCCTGGAGGTCACACTGCCTGCGCTGCCGACGCGCTCCTCAGAACCTGCCGTCGTGCAGCCCCCAGACTCCTGAGGTAGCCCGTTACAGGGCTTGCCTGGCCTTCCTGACCGGGAAAGCCCGGTATCTCAGCAAATCTCCTTTGCTGAAACTCGGACCAACTAATAAGAACAGTTTTACAGTGTATGCTCGTATTTAACGTACAGTTTGCTCAGGGATACGTTACGGGTACCCAGGGACATTACTGTTTCTGCCAGAGGTTCCCAGGCGACTGCTAATGCCCGACGGCACTAGGCTGTGGGCTCCTGAAAAATGCAGTGGCTTTTCTCTTTGCTGGCAACTTTGTACCACGTTAGTATAAGCTAAATCAACATGAAATACGTTATCTCTTTTTCATTAAAGGGACAAGTCTGTGGTATTCTTAACTTCAAGAAATAACGAGTCAGACTTTCCAAAATCACATCATGATCTTACAGAGTACTTTCTACCGCCTTCTCATGTTTTAACTTTTGGGTGTACTAGGACTAAGCATCAAGCTTGTCTTTATGAGACACTCATAAACTTGCTGCTTATTGAAAGTTCAGATCTGCAATAATTTGAAGTCTTCCAGGAGATGACATTTGGAGAAAGAATCATCAGCAGTAACAAAAATGTGATGTGATACAAACGGCAGTCTTAAAAGGTAGTGTCTATTTCAGTAGTACCAACTCAGATGTTACAGCTCTGACTACATGCAGTACTAATTTGGGGACTTTTTAATTTTAGACACTTCTTTAAGACACAGACATCATGGATAAATATGAAATGATTAAAAAAATTGGAGAAGGATCTTTTGGCAAAATATTCTTGGCAAAAGGAAAAGTGGATAACGAGCAGTGCGTTATCAAAGAGATCGATTTAACTAAGGTAAAACAACAAAACCTGGATGATAGTGGTAGTTATTCATGTGATTGTGCTAATTGCATTTAGCTAGGGTATGAACTTGGGTTATGTTTTATCTCCTTTGCAGTCCTATCTCAATGATATAGAGTTAAACTTTCCAAAGACTGTACTCTTTGCTAATTTAGTGATTTTACAAACATAGATGAAATACATGTTTTGATATTGTTTACTGCATTTTTGTTCTTTTCAAAAGTTCTCTCTACCTACAATGCATGACACTACCTAATTCAAATTTTATAATAGATGATTCAACTGCAATGAAACTATTGCCACTGGTATAACAAATTTCAATTTTGTGATATGTTCCTCTAAAGTTTTAAATTTCCTTTGGTTTTGTTTTTGGTTTGTTTTTTTTTCACATCCATATTTTCAGATGTGAATAATTCATAATGGAGTCTTTCCAGTTCTCATTTATGTTTATGGCAGTTTGATTAATCTCATCGAAATTCAAATGTCCATTCTGTAGCTGTTGGCATCTCAGCTGCTTGGCCCGACTCCCTTTCTAGAAGAACCAGAAACAGAAGTATTTTTACGATGCTGCTGATTGTGTGTAGTTTAGAATTCTGTTTTAGAATGAGTGCTCTCTTTCTTTCTGTTGCCTGCAGAGGCAGGTAAGAGTGACTAGCTCAGGTATCAGAGCACTGCTACATGTAGCTGTGGAAAGACAGGCAATTAAACACCCAATGATTTCAATACAGGGTTTTCAACAGTCAATTCCAAGGAGTGCCTACATCCTTTTGACAGGTCTTTTGCTATTCTGGGCCACACTAGTGAATGTCTAATATATTAGAGAATTATAATAGAAGAATGAATTTTTATACATCAGTTCTAAAATGAGCTGTGTAGCTTCCAAATTCAAACACAGAAAAATTGATATGCTAGTAATGACAGCTAAATAAAAAAGAAATAGTTTCTCTCTATGCTCATGACTAATAAAACCCATGCACTTCTGATCTTAGATGTTGATGTATGCAAAACAGAAAAACTGAAGTTAATAAAATATTATTGTGGATCCCAGTCGTTCAAAAATTGGGAGCTGGATACAGAAAATGACTACTTTGAAGTAATAAGATTTTTTTTTTATATGGTAGAGTGTGTTTCATGCACTTCCTGATTTTTGAATCTTTGAGGGTTACGTTTCAAAATTATTTCTTAAGAATGAGGGTACAAAACTTTTTATAAATACAAGAAGGCATTTTGATGCATGGAAATTCAAAGACATGAATTTTTAAGAAGTAATATTGATGAAAGTTTGATCACAGTGCTAACCAAATAGAGGTTTTCCATTTAGTGTAACAAGGCAAAGAGTTTGCTTGGAATGTTGCAAGAACTCATAACACCAGTAGAACAGAAGGCCTTTTTTTTTTTTTTTTTT
>VZTO01000345.1:0-14986 GCA_013400615.1 Syrrhaptes paradoxus | reverse complement strand
TTGCTCTTGGTTAAATATGTTTTTAGTTGTTACCCATGCTGTAAATTTGCATTTAATGTCTGGAAAAAAACTTGTCAGAAGCTACATTTCAAAATAGATTATCATAGATACCTATCCTTGTGCTGGTATTTATAAATATGAAACTGGATTTTGCAGCATTGTGTGTGTAAAAAAAAAATAAATAAATATATATATAACATTTAGTTTAGCTTCCAATAGGCCAAGTGTGATCAAAACTCAGGCTTGTGTTCCAAAACAATCCATGATTCCTAGCAGTCTGCTGCTTTTTGTCTCCTAAGAAGATGTGCAGCAGAGAATCTCCTCGTGTTAGGATGCAGGATTTTCTAAGCTCGGAAACTAACGCCTATGCAATTTAGAAACTTCAAGGATATTTTGTGCTGGCTGCCTGAGCCTTCCGGAATGCATGGCTCCAATTAAATGACTCCTCATTAATGCAACAAGGGGAGTGTAGGTGAGGAAACGCACGTCTCGCTCCAGTTGAACAGCATCCCTTTGCCATTGCTGGTCGGCGGTGTTGACTGCGTGGGTGCCGTCTACCTCTGCAGTCACTGTCCTCAAGGAAATCTGTGCCGTTAGTTAAGTTTTCCTCGGCTGCACTCAGGCGAAAAATCTGCTGGGAGGAGATCCAGCTCTGTCCTTTTTTCTTGTGGGAAGGAAACCCATAGGGGTGACTGATTTGTGGCTGGGGAACTAGTTTGTGTTCAGCATCGCTAGACAGGGGTTCAACATCTCCATGGGCAAGATGCCAGCGGTCCACAAATGCACAAAGTCTTAAACCTCATTAAGCATGTGGGTTTGTAACTCATGCTCTGGGGTTTATTTCGCAGATAGGAAGAGCTGTCATTGGAAACTCTTTGATCCCTGCTCTGATCCTTCCCTTTCCAACAGGCTGCCTGTGTGCAATTTGCTTATTTTCCATCCAGCCCCATGAGAGTCTCTTTCTTCACCGGCACAATTATTTGTGAGGCTCCGCAGAGGTTTCTGGCTCAAGTTAAATCACTTTCCTCTCCGCAGCAGCCCAGCAGGATACCCAGGGCCCTCTCTCACATCCCCCCTACAAATGAAAAGTGGATTCAGAGCTGCCCAGATGCTGTCTGACAGTCCTCAGGACATCTTGTCTGATAGAACTCCGGAGCAGCAGAGACCACACCAAGTGCCTGAAAATGAGCCAAATCCTCCCCTGGCAAATGTTTTCTTCTGCCTGAGCTTTTTGGCCCATCACTCCCAGAAGAGAAGGTGGCACAGAAGCAAATGGCTCAGGGAATTTAGCCTGTCTGTAGTTAGGGAGTCAAGGAGTCACCTCCTTAAAAGCAGAAACTAGGTTTCTGCTGCAATTTACCTTCCCTGCGCTGAGCGGTTGGAGCTGAGACATCCCAGACTGGGGAAGCATCCCCTTGTCACCCGACTGTCCCCATAGACCCAGACAGGGGATGGAGGCAACGTTGTTCTGGGGAAGGGACTACAAGCCCACCGCACAACTGTCTGCATTCCTTAGGGGCCATTGCACGGGCCAGGGCTGGTGGCAAGGACAACGTGGGGCATGGCTGTGATCCCACCCTGGGGAATGCTGCGATCCCACCTTCAGTGCACCAGGAGAAGCTGTTACCTGAGCAACACGGACTCATCCATCGCTTACTCCTGGTACCAGGGCTCCTGCATCCCTGGGGATGGCCACCTGCCCTCTGCGTGCCCTATTTCAGACAGCTTGCTCCCCGCCAGCTCCCCTCCCCGCTGCCCAGAGCCAGCCATCCCGCTCACCCCTCGCTCCTAACCCCTGCCTGAGCTCCTGGCTTGCTGACGGGAGCGTGGCTCCACCAGGCCTGTTCCCAAATCGCTCTGATGCGAGTGTGGAGAGACACAAGCTCTAATTCAGCCTGGCAGCTGGGAGGTTTAACTCTCCTGAGAGCAGAGCTGAGATTGTGTGAGTAATAGCTCCGGCAGCGCTGCGCAGCTTGCTGGGGACCAGCCGAGCGGCTGCTCTGAGCACTGGTAGGAGGCAAGGATGGGGTTAGCTCTGTCCTGTGGGGCTGCGGTCAAGGGCTGGGGTGAAGTGGGAAACAATTCAAGCAGAAGCAACTCAAAAATGGAAATTAACCCATTTTCTTTTCTCATGGTCGTCAGGTCTAGAGTGATGATGCTGAAGCCCAGGATGCAGGACCGGGAGCATCCATCCTGCGCTCTCTGGTAAGGTGAGCTGAGGGATGGTTTGGTGAGTTGAGGTTTTTGTTCTAGTCCCTGCTGGATAAACTGTGCTTAGAGATCCATGAATAAATGACAGCCCGGCGATGGAGCGCTGCCTTCCACGGATATTCCATGGGGACGGAGGAGCGCTGGTCATTCAAGCGGGGTGGCCAGACCGAGGTTATCAGAACCACCCTCTGGAAGTGAGTCTGTCTCTCCACTAGCTATAAAGAGAGCCCCAGGTGACGAGATTTCTCACCTAGGGCGCAGTTTCACCAGCTATTTAAGCATGGTTTTATTATCTAGTTCTCCAAGACCATCTGCCATCCCCTCCTGGTTTGTAACCGCATCTGCTGTCTCCTTTGGGAGAGCTCTGAGCACACACAGCTGCACACACACACATAAATAAATACATATCGAGCCCTTATCAGCCACGCATTCACCCAGATGCGAGCAGGGTGCATCGCAGCCACCGAGCTGACAAGAGTTTGTGGCGGGTTGGCCCTTGGCTGGGGGCCAAACCACACACACCCGCTCACACAGTCCCCGCCCCCACCCAATTTGCTGCACACAGTAATCTAGAATAAAATTTTGCTGGAATATTCAACAAAATGGGGGTTTTGTTCATTTGCTTTGTCAGCTCAAGGATTTTTAGTGTGTCTTTATATCGATCACATCCTGCTTGTGGAAAGGAATGCTGTGGCCAAGGCTGGGGTGAGTTAGGTGTGATCCCCATTCAAAAAATTAATTGATCCCCTTGTCCAACCTCCTACACATCGTACACAGAGCAGTGAATGGCAGAAGGAGCTAGAAACTGCCCTGTCCACCGCGGGACTCTGGGTGACAGTGGGAACTGTGGGTCCCTCCCAAGGAGGGCATTAGCTGCCTCCCACACACAGACAAACCTGACCTGCTCCGGGATGTCACCATATGGGCACAATACATCCTGTGACATTACAGCAGCGCAGCAAAAGGATGAGAGGCATCCAACATGGGTAAAAATCTCCTACTGGAAATAACCCCTTACTGCCACAGCAAGCAGGTTCCAGAGCAGCACCCTTGGAGAGATTCAAAGTGCTCCTGTGATTTCAGCTACAAGAGGACAACCAGCATTTTTTGGGCTGGTTACCCCCAAAAATGGGTACCTGGGGCGGACCTGCTTTGCACTGCTCTGTTCAAAAGCTGGGGGCCTCACTTCTGGACATTGAATATTTAAAAGACATGTTCCTGCTTTCCCCTGTGAGGCCAGAAAGTGAAGTGACCCAGTTTGGTGCAGTACAGAGCTGATCTGCTGTCAGATATATAGAACAGCAGTTGGAGGAGGGAGGCTGGTGTCTTTCCTGCGGCTTTCCTCGCTCTCCCGAGGCCTCTGCTCCCAGCTGAGAGCCTGGTGCACGTGGCTTTTGGGCTGAGCTCCCTGAGCTGGAGGTCTGGGTTACTGCTTGGGTCACCTGGAGACATCTCTGGGGTGGAAAATGCGGTGGGAGCTTCCTCGTGGGGACCTAGAGTATTTCTGATGGGCTCAGCTCTTCTGATGCTGGGGATGGGGGGAAAGGACTGCATCCACAGGGAATGGGGCAGCCCCACGCTCATGTGGGACCAAAACCGTGCCACGGTCTGTGTAGGGGAGGCAAGAACTGCTTATAACAACTGCAGGTAACCTGTGTTGCTTGAACACAGCAGAGGACCACAGCTGGGAATTAAAATACCATTATTTTTCATCAGCCCAGACACAGACTGGGCAAAAAATCCCTTTCTCCATCTCTCTCTGCCGCATCTCACTTATCTCACCCAGTCAACAGTGTAGAGTTGTGGGAGAGCCTTTCTGAACCGAATTTCTCGCCAGAGAGGTTATTTTTGGGCAGCTCTTGGGTGTCTTCAAGCAGCGTTTGGTGACACTGACCTCTAGTGGGAGCAGAGCCCTTCCTCTTCGGTTTTTCCTGCAATTTTAACCATTTTAAGAGACATAGCTTAATGGGGACTGGAGAAAGCCCAGAATTAGAGTTTCAGTTTTAAAATCCTCAAAAGCAAAGCAGAATGTCAAGATTTGCCTCAAGTAGACTTAAATGTTTTTAATCTCTCTACCAGGACCTGCCAATACATCATATATAGATATCAGATATATATATGCATGTGCATATGTGTGTGTATGTGCTTGGCTGAACCATGCCGGGACCTGCACGAGCTCTGGAATCAGGCTCCACACCTNATATGTGTGTGTATGTGCTTGGCTCTGGAATCAGGCTCCACACCCACGCCCCAACTGGAAAAAGTCATCACAA
Organism: Syrrhaptes paradoxus; assembly: GCA_013400615.1. Lineage (NCBI taxonomy): Eukaryota > Metazoa > Chordata > Aves > Pterocliformes > Pteroclidae > Syrrhaptes > Syrrhaptes paradoxus. The sequence goes on along the minus strand of VZTO01000345.1, from coordinate 10,502 downwards.
GATAATGAAGGGGTGACTGCCACTTGCTGCCAAGCCAAGCACCGATTCACGGACAAGTGAAACCTTTGTGCACCATGACACAGGTTCGTGCTAATTTGACCAAAGTGGATTTCTCCCAATACTTGATTTTATCCATGAAAAAGTGTATACGGAACCATTCCATAACGGAGTTACATCTTGCAGAATATCTAGTATCTTACTAGAAAAAAGGCAAAGATTTTTTGGAAGGTTTTTGATGGGTAGCCTAGTAGCAGTTGGGCACAGAAAGATGAAAGAGTAGAAATTCTGGGTGGGAGTCAGGGACATCAGGCTGGGATGCAGCCACTGCCAGGATGTGAGAGGGAGTGACACAAATATGTGGCCCAGATCCCTGCCCTGCGTTGGACAGAGCTGGTAAGACATGGGAGAAGCTCCTTTCCCTTCGCAATCTTGCATCCAGGACAGAACGGGAGAAACTGAAACAGATCCTGAGCGTGGGAGGCAAACTTCTGACTGCAAGATGCCAACAGAGACTTCCCTTGCCTACCTCCAGCTGCCCTCACACCCCAAAACTTTTCTTCCTGCCTCATCGGAGGCACTTTTCACGGGTAGCTCGCCTGCAGCGGGGCTGCGGTTGCAGGGCCGGCGGCCAGTGCCGGGGGAGTGACGCAAACCCGAAGCGGCAGCTGCAGCGCAGGAGGGGGAAGTCAGCGGTGCTTTGCATGTGGTTGGTGTGAACCCCGTCCTGCGCCCACCACCCAGCTCTGCCCAGGTGGGCTCCCTTGCAGGTGTGTGGCACAGGGAGATCCTTTCCCCTCCTGCTCAGCTGAACGGGAAAGGTGTGCGTCCTGCGGAGGCGTGTCAAGCGATAAAAGCAACAAGTGAAACTGATTTTAAAGTGTCACCTGCGTTCAGAGCTATCTAGGTTGTCTGCTGAGGAAAGCCTGCTGCTTGGGATACTGGAGAGTAACTAGATGAAGTCTATGCAGAGCTATGAGGAACACAAATAGTTTTGGTGTTGGGAGGAGAGCACTGAAATGCAGTCTGATCAGTTGTTCGCAGGCAGAGAGATGGGCCTTGGTTTGAATTTGTATTTCCAGCTTTGATCTCTGTGTCCTGGCTGCTCTTGCGTGAGCCCTGGCAGCTGCTCTGAGCTTCAGCTTTTTATTTGCAACACAGAAAGGTGGTGGGAAGCGGATGGACCGAGTGACTTGTACAGCGAGTACCTGGCCTTTCCCTTCGCCTGTGCAGGCAGGACAGACGCAAAGGTGAAACAGATTAAAGCAGGCACGTGGGAAAAGCGAACATCTTGTTCACACCTATCTCTGCGACCAGTGACATCCACCAGATCGTTCCCCACAGAGCCTGAGGCTTCGAGTCAGCGCCTGGCCATGCCACAGCATCCTCACTCACACCTGGTTTGGCAGAGTCCCTCTCCCACCCCTGGCAGACCCGCCTGGCTATTTAAACATCCCAAACAGGGCAGGAGAGGGGGAGCAGGACACCCCGGCAGGTCCTGCCCGGTGCGCACCCCAGCCTGCCGACCCTCGCCCACGCGTGCTGTGCCCACGGGTGGGTTTTCTCCCTCGGACAAAGCGGGCCGGGGGAGAGGCAGCCCCCCGTTCAGGGGGTGTCGGGGGGTGCCGGGGCAGCGCGGCGGGGGGAATCCCGGGCAGGCGGGGCCGGGCGCGGCTGAGTCAGTGCGGGCAGGGGCAGAAGGAGGAGGAGGAAGAGGAGGAGGAGGAGCCGAGGCGCCTTAGCCTCCGCACGGCAGCCGCTCGCTGGCTTTACGGCCATGAGCCCCCCACCGCCGGGGCAGGGGTCGGGGACGGGGTCGGGGAGGTCGGTCGGTCGCTGAGCGATGTCGCGACCGGCGGGTGGCGAGTGTCGCACGGAGGCGGCAGGCTGGGAGGGCGAGGACGGGCAGTGCGACTCGGGCATCGAGTCCCTGCGCTCTCTGCCGGGTGGCAGGGACACCCCCGCCGCCGCACCCCCCGACATCCCCCCCGAGACCACCGCCGAGACCACCGCCGAGGAGCGGCACGACTCCAGCTACGGCTCCGGTGCCCTGCCCGAGCCGCTGCCCGCCGCCTGCCCGGCCCCGGAGCCGCCGCCGTCCCCCGAGGGGCTGAGCCGGCAGCAGCTGGAGGCTCTCACCTACGTTTCGGAGGATGGAGACACGTGAGTGACCGCGACCCCCGCCCGCACCCCCTCCGCGGGGGTGGCTTGCGAGCGCGGGGACCCCCCCACTCCGAACCCCCCGGGTTTGTGGCTAGAGGTAAGCCGGGCTTTATCTGCCCTCTCCCGAGGAGCAGCCCTTCAGCCAGGCTGTGGGGGACCCCCTGAGCCCCCCATCCTGAGAGCTTCGCGCCTTGTGCTGCACACAGATGCTCAGCACCCTGGCGTGGGTTTGGGTGGGTGCCCAGTGGGACATCTGAGCCGTCGGAGTGAGCAGGGAGAGGTGGCCCAGGCAGCTTGGCACAGAACAGACCCGCCGTAGGAAGCTGACTTCCACTTGCTATGGGACCACTAGCTACTAGAAGATGGGGAGGCACCTAATCAAACCCCCTGCTGTCTCTTCCCCTGAGAGTGCAATGTTTCCTCCCCGCTGGGGATGGCTTGGCTGCGTGAGATGGCACATAAGCAAGACCCGAGACGAGACTGGGCTATGCAGGGCAAGACCTTGAGATGTGTGTGTTATGGCCACGGATGCTGCTCAACCAAGCAACCCGAGAACTGTTTGTTCTCAGGTGGAAATCGCCTTGCTTTGCCAACCCGTCCGCACAGCCGCAGCTTTCAGCACAGTTGTGACGCACTCCCTGCTAAGGGGCTGCCCTCCTGAGCCTCTGTGACGGAGACGAGTGTTTCTCTTAAGGGGGGGGGGGGGGCTTCCCACATCCGTAATGCCCTCTCAAGGGTAGAGGCATCACTCTGGAGGTGTTTGGTTTGGCTTCTGGTAACTGCTTGCAGCTAATCACAACTCTTTCCTGTCGTACATTCCCTCGATGGAAGGTTTTCATCATGAGTTCACACACACAGCGTGAGCAAAATGTGCTTGCAGCTTTGCCCCAAACCCAGGCTGGAGTTTAATACTGAGTAATGGTGCAAGAGGAAGAGAAACTAAGAGGCACTGACACGAGCAAGCACATGTCTCCAGTAGCGAGAGCCCCAAGGAGGCTCTGTCCTTGCCTGGCAGAGCACAGCTGGTTCTGAGGCTGAAGGTGAGCTGGGAGCCAGCCCGAGTGTTTACTTCCCGGTTTGGAAGGAGCCTGTGCATCTGCTAATTAATTCATTAATGCTCACTGTGGGATCTGCTCCAAGGATTGGCTGGAACAAGCAAGGTTAGACTAAACCCAGCCTCCCCCGCTTCCCAGCCGGGTGCCTGGATCGTGCTTTCCAGCCCTGTCCTGTCTTCAGGCTGGCGCCAGGGCTCCTCAGCACGGTGTGGAGGATCTTCACCACCTTTCCCAGCTGTGACACTAGAGCCAAGGTAGCCACGGAGAGAGCCAGGGGTCTTTTAAGCAAAGCTGCGGAAGTAATGCTGCAGAAAAGCCCGCTGGGCTAGTCTGTGATGGTGTGCCCAGGGCTCCCTGCTCGCTCTGGTTTAGTGAGCCTGGTAGATCCAGCTGCGTGGGGATGCCTTCGCTGCTTGGGGCTGTTTTGCAAGGTGGCTGAGCCCTTTGCTTGTCAGACTCGCTTGGCCAGAGCCTAACGCAAGCATCTCATTAACTAGGGAAACATTAATCGCTGGTGCCTTAGTTACTGTAGGCAGGAGAGGCTCTCTGAGAGCTCTCCAAATGGTTGCAGTTGCTCTTCTGTTTTCTCTCGCTCACAGTGCAGTTCAGAACAGGAAATCTGTAAAGAGCAAGGGAAGGAGAAAAAGTCTGCCGGTGGTGCAGCTCGTACAGCTCAGGGCTGGCCATGTCCCCGCAGGGAGCTGGCTTTCCTGGGATCCGCTCCCGGCACTGGGAAAAAAAAACCCTATTCTTGTGGTTAGAGTGGTAAGGCTGTGGATTTCTGCCTCTGCTATTCCTGTCTCTCCTCCTGGCCCTGCGGCAGAGGTAGGCGGCATTTATATTTAGAAATGCTGAACATCCAGCACTCCGGTCGGTGCAGATGGGGACTGCAAGCGCCCAGCAACTTACCGAACTGCCACCAGTTTTGTATGCAAAAGCGAGTCCAGGCTGATAGTGATGCTAAAGTCTAAGGAGCAATTGCTCATCTGGTGACAGAAGGTCCCCAGAGAAAAAGGATCAGATGGCCACAGGCTGCATCCCTTTCATCCAGCCAGACAAACCCATTGACTTATTTTCATCAGTCGTCTCCGACTTCTTTTCATCTCCGTCAGCGGCACATTTCCTTGTGCGCCTTGCTTGAATGTCTGCCACAAAACAGCTCCAGGCTGAGAATTAAAAATCATACCATCATTATACTTCAGAAGACGGGCAACAACACTTTCCTGTAATTGTCGTTTTGAAAATACAAAAAGTTTAGGGGGGTTGGCCAAGTGGTTCCTGTTTCCCCAGCTGCCCTGGCTGGTACCAAGCAGAGAGCAGCACCAGGCTCGCACGAAGGGAGCTGGCAAAAGTCTTGGCTGTCCGTCTGGCAGGAGTCTTGTCTGTCCATAGCTCCCCTGGGCTGTCCCCCCTGTGCCACCTCGAGGTGTGCCTGCAAGGGGGCTGTGTTTGTCAGCCCGGCGCTTGTGGGGGAAGCGTACGAGGTGGAGGCAGAGGCGAGGAGCATGTGCTTTGGCGGTTGGAGTGTCAGCAGGATCTTCCTTGAATACCTTCCTGCCCGCCTCCGTGGTGGAGAAACGTTAGCCCAGGCAGGGTGAAGCAACGGGGCTAAAACTGGATCTTCTCATGCTCAAAATTAGAAGGGGTCCCGCTTCCGGAGGAAGGAAATTGGCTAACAGAGGAGATGTGGGTGTAGTGGCCAGTGCAGTACGTGGGTGCCAGCTTCCAAGAATCATTTGCCCAAGTGTCAGCCACCCCCACGCCTCCCCAGTGCCACTGGCAGTCCCTCTGCCTCGGGGAAGTCGGAGCTTCAGTAATCAGGCACCAGCACGTCGGTCCTCGAGAGAGAGCGGCGGAGCTGGTGTGGCAGGAGAGGTTAAGGATGAGGAACGGGGTGACAGGGAGAGAATGGTGGGGTGCTTAGGGCAGCAATATGTATCTCGCTTGTTCCGTGTCGGGGTAGAGAGCAAGCCCTGTGTGCTCACGTGGTCTCCTTTAAGCATCCATCTTTTCCTTGTGATCCAAGCGGTCTCCTCCAAGCATCCATCTCTTTCCTTGTAAAGCCGCTCCTTTTCTGCTGAATCGGGTCCCGGTGGGACTGCTCTGCATTGGAAATGAAGAGAGGGGCTTTCCAGCTGCAGGCATGGCTAGCTCTGAGCAGGCTGCAGGCAGCGTTATCACTGTGCCGTGGCCTCCGGACAAGCTCAGCCTTTGTTAGGAGCCTCAGAGGAACCCCCCTCCTTCCCAGCCTCGCCAGGCAGATGCATGAGGCCAGTGTACTGGGAAAGGGGTGGGTGTGGGACCAGCCCATTTGGGCAGGGATGGGGTGTGATGGGATCACCTGTCGCATTCCAGCACAAGGGAAAACCTCTCTGCCTGGGTTTCTGGCAGCTCCGGAGAGGCAGAGTTGATTCATCAGTGTGGAAAACTAGGATGAGCTTCCTCTCTTTAGGGATATTCTGTCTTAAACTTAAAACCATATTTCCCCTTCTGTCCGTGCTGGTCCTTGGGCCACACACCAGTTAGTGCCGTACCTGATGCCACGGTGATGGGCGCCTTGGGCAGCTGTATGGAGCACATGCAGCCTTGCTGCGGACCCTCTGGCCGTGCTGTGGGGCAAAAGGCTGGGGGCTGCTGTCTGTCCTCTGCACAGGGCTCCCTACGCAAAGCCGCGCGGCTCCTCTGCAGGGGTGAAGGTCGGGGGACCCCAGCTCAACCACGGGAGAGAGATCTCAGCCTCCTACAGATGGTAAATGGGACCGGGCAGGTTTGGTTGGGTGTGTGTTTCGGGGAGGGAGGGGATCGGAGGAAGCCTGACTTCCTCCTTCCACCAGAGACAAGTGCTGCCCCGGCTGCTGATAAGAAATCACGTGCCAGTGCCGTGTGGGCTGAGATGCCTTAACGAGGGCTCGGGGACAGTTAATCGAGTAAAATTGGGGCCCCATGGGAGCTGATGTTCTGAGCTCTCCTCCGCGTGATGGTAGTGATGGGGTCTTCCCCACTGAGCCCTTGCCTGCGGGCGCAGCCGTTAGCATGAAGGTTCATCTCGTGGAGCCAAGGGCCACTTCTGACCAGTCACCGACGTGTGCCGGTCGTAACCCTCCCATCTCGTGTAGATCTTCCCCATGTGAGGGAATAGAGATGGTCCCCATTCAGGCTGTCTGCTCGGGTGTGGGTGCTTGCTGCTGAACAGGGGTGTTGCTGGACCCCTGTACCCCTGGATCCCGGTGTGTATGGCTGGGAGAACGCTTGGCGTGTGACAGCAAAGGGAAACCACTGTGAAAGAAGAAAATAGAAGCAGAGGACTGGAGAGACATGGTTTTAGGAGAAAGATTAAAGAAGTCCAATGCAGAGAGCATACCTGGTTGGTGGTCGGTCGGGGAGTCCCCCTGCTCGGCTGGGCTGTTGCTGGGTGCCCGGCAATGGGATGGCCATAGTTAATGGGAGGCAGGGATGCTCTTGTTTTTTCCAGAGGGACTTCGGACACCTCCTTGCCCAATTGCCAGGCGAGTCCATCCCAAGTAGCTCCTGGCACACTGCCATGTGAGGCAGAGAAGAAAACGAGTCCTAACGTGGGGCTGGCCAGAGGGAGAAGGGAAACTCTTGTGTCCAGCTCCCTGTCCCTGGACTCTCAGTTCTTCTTCTGTGCGTGCTCAGGAGTTTGGTGAGCAGGGGAGGGCTTGGTGCCCCTCCAAGCGAGGGCAGGCAGCTCTGCACAGGCTCCTTTAGGATGCCCCAGAAGTTGCTGGCTTCTGCAGGGGTCACACACGTTACAGCCTTGGTGTAAGGTGGGTACGTCCTGGCAGCCTTCTGAGATCATGCAGGCAAGAGGAGATTTTTTTTTTTTCCCTGTTTGGATGACTTCAGCCTGGCCTGGAGGAAGTTTCTTCAGACTTTCCGCCTGCCTAGGTTTGCCTTGGAGCTGAGGAGAGACACAGGGGACTTTAGTGCAGAGGAAAGGAAAGAATGGCTGGAAATTTCCATGTCCTGGGGTGCAGAAGCCTGATGCCTGGCTGTAAGGGATCAGTCGAAGTGGGGAGGGCTTCAGGTCCTTGCAGTATGCAGGCAGCCTTGGCTGCTGCTGAGCAGGGGCTGAGCTCGGCTAAATTAACAAAGAAAGTTTTGATTTTTGTCAGTTTAAGGGTTTTTTTTAATACAATGTGGATGAAAGAGGAGTCAGACGTGGCTGCGTAGGAAGAGAGGCCGTGGGGTCTGGGCTGTGAGCGTGGTTGCTGGTGCCTCTCGGGGAGCTGCCTGGGATGCTCTCTGCATCCCGGAGACGGGAAGCCCCACGGACTGGGGCAGATGCAGGGCTGAAGGGGGGCTCTGGGATATCCTAGACCCACAGCTGGTGCCTCATTAAAAGAAAATCCTGAAGCAATGAGGATACGTGCAGGGTTGTAAATAATTGCTAAGGGTGAGCTGTACAGGCTCTGGCAAAGCCCAGGCACTGTCCTCTTGTAAGAGACCTGACCTCAAGCTATCTTTGTGCATACAGAAACCATGGGAGAATGTATTTGCCTCCTGATGAGCAAGAATNGGCTAAATTAACAAAGAAAGTTTTTATTTTTGTTAGTTTGAGGGGTTTGAATGTATTTGCCTCCTGATGAGTAAGAAGGAGAATTTGCTCTGTTTGAAATGGAGTTGCCACAGCCAATGGACCTTTTGGGATGTTTGCTGCTTTTATTGCAATTGTTCATCTTACTTCTCAGCCCATGACTAACCTACTGTCTGGCTTGGCCCAGCCCCACAGTGGCCTCACGGGGGGGGACAGACCCTCATTTTGCAGGGAGCAGTCTGCATGCATCTGATGTTGAGTGCTTCTGCAATCTCAGACCCACTGTCTGCTCAGAAATGGAGCAAACTGCTCAAACGTGTGGGTGCAGCATCGAGAGGATGTGAGGCCAGGGGTGCTGTATGTGGGTGAACAGGGGCACTTCTATCTCTCCACCACCTCCTCCTCCTCCTTGTCCCCCACCTCACTGAAAAATTAGGGTTCCCACCCCTTTGGCTCCGGGAGCAGGAGGCTGGGAAGCAGCTGCTGCCCAGGCTGGAGATGGGGAGGGATGAACCCAACGTGGCTGAAGAGCCTTTGCATCCCTCTAGGCACAGCCTCCTTCCAGTCCTGTCCCCCCTGTCACCCCCAAATTCAAGTGGTGCCCTAAGGGGAGAAAAAATCTGCCGAACAGGAGAGCCAGGGCAGGAGCAGAGGAGGTGGAGATGAGCCTGCAGCCAGCTGGGATTCTCTGCTCCCTTGAAGCTTCCAGAGGGCAACTGGGATGGCTTGATGGAGCACGGCAGCATCCCATCGGTATGCAGGGAGGAAGGGAGCTGGGCTGGGCTGGTGGAGGGCTGCGTGGCAGGACCGAGACCTGAGCCTGCTGGCAGAGGTTCACGCTGATGGCTGAGGAAGCGGTTAGCAGCGCAGGTTGCAAGGCTGGAACAGGAGATCAGGGTAAGCGTGGAATTCCCCTGCTGTTTTCCTCCTCCCTCGCTCTCCTCTCTATCGCTGCTGGGGCTGTTTCCTCCCCTGAACAAGTTTCTCTTGTGTGAATTGTTTGTGTGATTTCCTATTGCTCTGCTCAGCCAAAATAAGGAGCTGGGAGTGAACTGTTCGTGCTGCAGGCAGGAGCCTTATCTAGAGAGGGAGAAAAAATTCTCAAAGCAAATTCTACTGAACGCTGGATGCCTTGTCCTAGGTGCTTGTGGGGTGAGATGGTGAAGGGAGAGGCTGCTTTGAGGACAAGGTGTCTCGCTCCACAGATGCATGGGCAGCCCTTTTTCTAGAGGGAAGGCAGGGGACAGCCGGAGAAGTGGTGGGATTTCAGCAGTTCTAATTGTGGCAGAACTGGGTGTCCCCCTCACCCCAGCCGCAGGCATCCTCAGGTGTGGAGGCTTTTCCAACCAGCCGCTGGAAGCCCCTCAGAAGCCTGGGAGATGGACAGTGGGTGTTCTTGTGTGCCGAAACGGGGACCACCTTGGGCATGGCAGTACTGCCTGTTCAGACCCTGGAACGTCCCTAGGGACAGCCCTGACCCCTCTGCTCCAGGATTGTTGTCTCTCTGGTGACAGGTACATCACCTGGTGCCAGGGATGCCCTGTGCCCATGGGACCTTTGCACTTCAGAGGACTAATGAGTCCCATCGTGCCAGGATGGAGCTGGTGATCAAGTGGAGAAGCTGAGAACAAGCCCAGCAGGCTGTACTCCTAGATTGGCCACATTTCCCCTGCCCACAGCTCCTCCATCCCCTGCCCACAGCTCCTCCNTGGCCTCGCGCGATTCCCCCCCAGCAGCTCACGGCTCTCGCAGCCGTTTCAGGAAGTTGAGGGCTGGCGATGAGGAAAGGAGGGGAACGAATGCAGAAATGAAAGCGCAGGAGGAGGCTGCGCCCGGGTGGAGAAGGAAGAGGGAGGTGGGGAAACCAATCCTTCAAAGCAAACACGTCCCAACTTCAAGGTGGAAGCCTGATGGGGGACTGTCACCTCCACAGCATAGATGCCCAAGCTTGCTCGGCATCATAGAGTCATAGAATAGAGTTGGAAGGGACCATGGAGGTGATCTAGTCCAACCCCCCTGCAGGAAGCAGGGACATCTTCCACCAGACCAGGTTGCCCAGAGCCCCATCAGCTGAGTCCTGGGCAAAGCCACCCAAGCTAGGAAAAGCAAGGTGGCAGTGGCGGGCTGCCTGGGGTTTTCACCTCCCCCTGGTGACTGCCCCGCTTGCCCCCGCGTGACGGCGTGACATGGCGTGGGTCATGGCAGAGGGGCTGGGGACATTCCTGGGGACTTGGCGCTGCGGTGGGATGTGACCCTGGGCACTGCTCTGTCCCCTGGGAGCTCAGCGTGGCTCTGGAAAGCGAAAGCAGCAGAGGTTTAAAGTTCAAGCCAAATTGCTTTGGAAAGTCCCCTGTGTGCTCGGTCGTATCTCTGCCGTACCTGCAAAAGGCAGATCCCTCTGCTTCCTCCCACACGCGGCTCCCAGGAGCGGGTTTGGAGAAACAGGGGCTGTCCCTGCAAGCCGGGCAAAGGACACCTCGGCGCAGGTGCCGCCATGGGGACCAAGGACCTGATGCAAAACCCAGGAGGGGATCTCCCTGCCCAGATCATACTGGGGCTGCAGCTAGTGAGAGCCTGCTGAGCAGAGGGACATTCTTGCAGCTGGTCCCCCAGCTCTGACCCTTGCTCCTGACCCCCGCTAACCTGGCCCATGCCCCTCGCCTGTGTCCGTGCCCCATGGTCTGCCAAGGGTGGCTGGACCCTGCTCATGGAGCCTCGTGGCTGGGTTC
>VZTO01000344.1:45322-56180 GCA_013400615.1 Syrrhaptes paradoxus | reverse complement strand
CTTCCTCCTGGATTGTGGAAAGGAGGGGTGGCTGCAAAAGGCGAGGAGGGGTCGTTTGGAAAGACCTTCAGTGGTTTCCACTTGGCCCAGAGCTCCCTTGCACCTCCTCGGGCCGGGCAAGGCTGCCCAAGCCTCCGACTCCTTCAGGGGTTCATCTTAAGACCCTCCCCATGTCCATCCCTGCACCAACAGCACATTTCACCCTCACTGCAAGTTGCATGCTGCAAATATTCGCGAGGCGGTTCTGCAGCACGGGCATGGGGAATGGGGGTGGAGTAGCCCCCGAAACCCACCCAGCGAGCCCCTGTGGCAGCTGAGGCAGGCAGGCCTCAGGGATGCGTGCCCCATTTTGCAGTCTCCCACAAAACCTGTGTTTCCCAGGTTTTTGCTACCTTAGCCTGCAACAGCCCATAGATCATAGAATCATAGAAATATAAGCCCACTCAAATTAACAGAAAACACTCCCTTTGACAGCAGTGCACTCTGCATCCACTTTCCATCAACTGCTGGTGTCAACTGCCACATGCTAATCACCGAGAAACGACACAGTTCCTCGCTGTGCACCATTTGTAAACCCACAGCAGCAAAATTGCAGAAATAAACTGTGCTGGTTCAGGGTTGATGAAGCTTTCCAATACCCCTCTAACATAAAGCTGGCTCCCAGGACAGCAAAGACACTTTTATTAGGCTGCAGCCATGTGGTGATCAGTGTGGAATGAGCTCCAGATCCCAGCTATCATTCTCCTAACGCACCCGTCTGCTGATGGGCAATGCAAAAGGCCAGTGGCCTGACAAACTCCAAGGACTGACCTCCCATGTTCTCTTGGGAAGCAGAGTGTTTTATTAGCAGGAAAACAGGCTGCATTTGTGGTTTTACTACCTGTGAAAGCACTTGTTCTGTGAAGAGTGAAAACTTCAACCTCAAGTGCTGTAAACATCATAAATACCACAACTGTTTTAAAATAAAGCCGCAACTGCCTTTATTATCATCACTTTGGCACATGTCACCCCTGAAGTGCTTAGCAAATGCACTCTCGTATGGAAATGTACTATTTCGTCCCAGGGGTAGTTAATGAAGTTTTATAAGTAATGCTGCTGAAGTACCTGACAATTATTCAAGTAATTTCTGCTCAGGGAAGATGCTGTAGGCTTCTCAGTTTCTCTCATTAATTTCCATCTTCCTCTGTGAGCTACCACTCACTACTCACCATTAAGCAATTTGTTTTCATATTGATAATAGAAAAGCGAAGGAAAACAAGGACCCTCATGGAGAAAGGTTTTTCCTTAAAAACAGAGTTTACAGAAGCACATCAACATGTAACAAAAACACACGAATAAAATCTATATTTCAAAAGACAACCTTGTTGCAGCCTGTGTTGCATTTATTGGTCTTTTTGAACCTAGCTGTCATGGTCTTTTAAAGAGAGCACTTACCCAAGGGAATAGAGACGGCACTGCTTGCTTCTGATTCGATGAATGAGGCTAAATCTCTCATCCAGACAGATCAACCAGGGCTTCTTTGCGGTTTCAGAGTACCCTCCCAGGCTGTTGAGGTTCATGTGTTCACATGAAATCTGTCGAAATCAAAGGAGGTTTCATTTTACGACATGAGTTTTAATTTGTTTTTAATTTGCCTTCTGGGGAAAGAGTGGAAAGAAGAAAAATGTTAATTGGTTTCATTTAAATCTGATTGTCAATCTGATACACAACTATGGAGAGCTGATGATTTTTTTCCCTCATTCGTCTGTTCTGCTTGGTGAAATTTAAGGCTTACATAATCCCCCAGAGAGGAATGCAGTTTGAAAAGCAAATAATTAAGCATTAGTACTATATCCAAAAATCCATTTTCCTGAGAACAAGTTATTTCAGCATTAAAATGTTTATTATTTTTTCTTTTCAAACCTTGGAGTGGATTCCGTATCCTGAATGATGTTAAAATCATGTCATAGTTGAAGACTGTAATCACAACTTGCAGTGTGACTGCAATGTACACTGTACACTTTACCTAGAGTGTCTTGGATTTCAGTTCCAGAAAGGATTTAATCATTACCCCAACACATCCCCTCTCCAACAACAAAGGAATTTAAGAAAGTGCTTAACTAAACAGAGGAATCATAGCACATGTGTCTATGCTTTGCTGGCTTAGACATCTAGAGTCTAAAGCCAGGATAAAAACACTGCAAAAGGAGAAAAGATAGAGACCCTGCAGGGGGGAACACTGTAAGTCAAAGTCCTTGTAAAGACCAAAAAAGCAAGGACTAAAACATGCTGGATCCATCAGAAACCTGGACGTGTCAAAACTCACTTAACTGAGAGGTGAAGTCAGCTTTTCCAGCAGCCTGCAACAGCCGAAGCACAGCAGTGACTGAGCCAACGAAGCGACAGCCCTGTGAGTGACAACCTACACGGGAGCCTGTAGCCCCAGCTCTGCTGTCGGCCCAGCAGCTCAGGCCAGCGCTTCACCCCCAGGCTCTGCCACACCATTCTGCACCATCCTCTTTCTCCAGAGCCACTCTGGAAAAGGCAGGCATGGAGCAGGGGGTGCTGCAGCCTTCCCAGCATTCGGGAGCCAGGGCACAGCAGCCGATGGAAAGCCAGCACAATTTGTACGGCTGTCACCATAGCAGTGCTAAGGAGGCAAGGCGAAGCAGAAGTAGGCACCGAAGCTGTGGCTGGTTCTGCCCAAGAGAGGCTGCACTGCTCTGCACCACCATCAGCTGACATGTGGTTGTTGAAGGGCTTTTCAAACCACGTGCAACCCGGCCATCAGATTCAGGGGTTGCAGGGCACAGGCTGCTAACACATAGATAGAAAAGCAAAAACTGAGAAGAGCTGCAGGAACCCAGCTGAGCCATCATGACAAAAACTTGTTCTTTGGGCCCAGTACCAGCCCTGGCTGCAGGGATGGAAGCTGGTACTGCCAGAAAGCCAACAATAAAGGTGGAAAGAACAGGAGTAGAGACAAAACCAGGTTAAACATCAGTCCTGAACTGACTGTTCTCATCTTGCTCCTTCCTTCCTCTACAGCAGACAGCCCAGGCTATTGGTTTTAGCCAAACTAAAAAGCATGGCTCTGGCCCCACCTAGAACCACAGAAACGGAACAATTTTACTCTTCAGCCCTAATTCCTATGGAAATTTCATAAAAGCTAATACAGCGTCTCTTCATGCTGCTCTCAAGATCCACTAAGTTTTAAACAATGATTTGCACTGCACCCCACCACCCATTTCCCTTCAGTCACATAACAATCAAGGAACAAATGGCATTGGAATAACAAGCACTAATTTTAAGACAGAAGAATAATGTGGTCTCTACAGAAAAGTAAGATTCTGCAATGCTGCCACTTAACTGACTCACAGTATTATGAGCAATTACAACACTCAGAATTTGGAGCAACTGTAATAGCTCTTGCTACTTAATAGCTGTTGCTATTAAAAAAAAAACCAACACGTGAACACTGCCTTTAGCAGCATCACCAGTCTGTTGCACGATTTACAGACCCCAATGCACTGAGCTCACGTCCTGTTCTGGGCTTCTCCTCACTACTATCATACAAACAACAGGACATGTTAATATGGTTCTTCTGATCATTAAATACCAGCATTGAAAAAGCTTTTTCTGGCCACACCTTGATCCTGCTGACACGGCATCCTCCCCCTCCAGCAGTTCGAGCCATTCTGCACTGATGGCAGGGAGCTAAACTCAGGCACAGTGATCAGTGGACACTTCCTCAACAAACAATGAGAATGAGATCCCATGTTCATCTACATAAGCAGAATCCTATTTACAGAAGTGCTTATAGCAGTCATGGGGTTATCCCATCAGTTATTAATCCTACAGCATCTGCCAGCCCAGTAACAAGAATTTATCTGATTTTTTGTTTTCACTTTTGTTCATCTCCTCCCACCAGGGTCAGTTACTCTGGGAATGAAACTTCTTGATTAGTGTGTCAGAAGCAATAAACTCTCTGCTAATTGCTGTCCTTGTAGGCTTTGACCGAACTAGCAGAGTTTAGCAGCATCTGACATTGTTTATTAAGTCACCAAGATGAAGGATGTATTCAGCTTAATATGCTTGCTGCAGCCTAAACTTCTGTACCACGAAACCAGCAGCTCTACACACATCTCCTGCTGTCTCCACATTCATCATCTTGCCTCCCTCCCTCTCAGTGCTGGCATGAGTGGAGGCAGAGTTGTCATTTTCTCAAGCACTTAGCCAGCGGTACCCACAAGCTGGAGGACAAGTGAACACTCTTCTACCCTCCCAGTTACCATACCATTAGCACAGCAGGATATTTTTAGAGATAATTCAAATGAATCTTCTGTCTCAATCTTGAAACCACTGCATTAACAAATAATTTCATATGTGAATGACATTTCAAGTGACATTAGCACCTGAGGCCTTGTGCTGTTCTCCAGTGTAAGTGATGGGGCAGTTAAACCTGCTGATAGCCCTGGGTACTGAAAGCCACCACCCTGTTAGAACTGTGGGCATCCAGCACCTTTTCCTTTTTTTTTTTTGCAGGAAATGCATGTGTAAATGCTGTTGTGCAGAAGTGATGTCTTCATTAAGCAATGACAGCCCAGTTTCCATATATGCTGAACCCTGGAAGTACCTGTCAATGCAATCTGGATTTGGAAATGTCACCTTTGAAAAAAGCACATCAAACCACCAATTTTCCTCAAAATATCAGGATTTTGTTGGTACCATTGGGACAACTTGTCCAAGCTAGGGACTGGTGCCTTGTTCTCATTTTTCTGGGAACCTCAAATTCATCCTTTTTAGCTAAAATGAGTCTGGTTATCACATTATTATTGAGAGGTGGAGTGGTCGAATGCACAGTTCTCTCACTACAGAGTGCTCTGTATTTTTCTGTGTCTGAGAGAGAGTATGAAAGAAAAAGAGTGGGAGAAGAACTGCATCTGTAATTTCAGCCATATCATACTCCTGCTAGAACACGAACCCATCTGGAAACACAAAGCAAGGGAATAATGCATTCTTTCTACCCGATGTTTTGACCTTTATATTCATGTTGACCATCACTGCTAGGTTAAGCAATTTTAGAAATAAAGCAGTTTAAAACACAAGTTTTGTGTAAGGTTAATTCCTCACCTGAGAGGGAAGAGCCTGTGCCAGGCAAACTGTTTTCTAAAGGGAACTGAAATGAAAAACCTACCTGAGAAGTACTAATGTACTTCAGGAACCTCAAGGCCTCGTAGTTGAGGGAAGGAGTTGGACTTGCCCATGGTTGTAGTTCAATGTGCCATCTTATCGTCTGCAAAGCAAAACAAAACAAAAAACACCTTAAAAGAACAGCATTGATTCCTCAGCAAAAGTGTACAATGCAGGGGCTAATAAATTACGGAAATTTAATTTCAAACAAAAAGAGTTTCCTAAGGACTTGTCTACACACAAAAGTAATTTTGTAACAGAGTTTGAACTATAGTGAAAGAGCATCTAGCTATGATTTATCATGATCAGCTTTGATATCATGATCAGCATGATACCAGCTAATTCAGAAAAAAAGGGTTCTTCATCCGGAATACAAGTGTCAAAACAGTTATTCTAGGACACCCAAGTAAGTCCTGGCTTGTAGGAATGTACGAAGAAAGCCAAGACCTGAACAAACCCTCTACTAAAACATCTGAAAACAGCGAAATAATTTTAATTTTATATCTACTGCATATCTCCACTTGAATGTCCACTGAAACAAGAACCGGGATTGCAAACACTAATCACCAAACTGGAAACAATCTCTTTCCTTTTTAAAAATCTAGATTCAATAGAAAAGCAAGCTTCTTGTGCTCTTTGAAAAAAGTCCTTTTCCTCTCCCACGCCAACCTGATGATACACCAGAATTCTTTGTTTTCATAGAATCATAGAATGGTTTGGGTTGAAAAACGGACCTTAGAGATCATCTAGTTCCAATCCCCTCTTCTCCCCCCACCTCCACTACGGCATGGATGGCATGCCTTCCCTCCAGCATGTCAACGGCGCTACACAGCTTGGTGTCGTCGGCAAACATGCTGAGGGTGCACTCCATCCCACTGTCCATGTCACTGACAAAGATGTTAAACAACACTGGTCCCAGTACCGACCCCTGAGGAATGCCACTCATCACCAGTTTCCATTTGGACAGTGAGCCATTGACCGCAACTCTGAGTGCAGCCATCCAGACAATTCCTTATCCAGCAGGTGCTCCGTCCATCCATCAAATCAAATTTTTCCAATTTGTCCACAAGGATGTTGTGTTGGACAGTGTCAAACACTTTGCAGAAGTCCAGGTAGATGACATCAATTGCTCTTCCTTTGTCCACTGATGCCTTAACTCCATCATAAAAGGCCCCCAGGTTTGTCAGGCACCATTTGCCCTTGGTGAAGCCATGCTGGTTACCAGTCACCTCTCCTTCATTTTCCATGTGCCTTAGTAGAGCCTTCAGGAAGATTTGCTCCATGATCTTGCCAGGCACAGAGGTGAGACTGGCTGGCCTGTAGTTCCCCAGGTCATCTTTTTTACCCTTCTTGAAAATGAGGATTATGTTTCTCTTCCAGTCAGTGGGAACTTTACCAGGCTGCCATGACCTTTCAAATATGACTGTTAGTGGCTTGGCAACTTCATCCGCCAGATCCCTCAGGACCCACAGATGGATCTCATTGGGTCCCATGGACTTGTGCACCTTCAGGTTCTTTAGATGGTCTTGAACCTGATCTTCACTTACGGTGGGCAGATCTTCCTTCTCCCAGCTCTTACCTTCACTTTCTGCAACTTTGGGGGTGCGTCCAGAGCCCTTGCTGGTGAAGGTCGAGGCAAAGAAGTCACTGAGCACTTCAGCCTTCTCCATATTCCTCGTGGCCAGGTCTCCAGTTTCCTTCCAGAGAGGGCCCACATCTTCCCTAGTCTTCCTTTTATAACCAATGTACTTGTAGAAATTCTTGTTCCCCTTTATGTCCCTGTCTGGATTTAATTCTATCTGGGCTTTAGCTTTCCTAATCTGATCCCTGGCTGCCTGGACAGCCTCTTTGTATACCTCCCAGCTAACCTGTCCCTGCTTCCACTCCCTATATATATTTTCTTTTCCTAAAAAAATGTCAGCGTGAGTGCCTGTAGGCCTACCACTTCTCATTTTCATAGCCCTAGGGAAGCAGCTTTGGTGGACGCTTTACTGCACTCCCTGCGAGGGCCCTCAGCTCTGAACCTCGGGGATCCCATCAGCTTTTCCAGCAACACTTCCCACACAGACAGAGTGGGACAGAAGAGGTCTTTCAGACACGTGCTCGCAGAGCAACGCGGCTCTGCACTCCCATCTGCGCCACCTTCTCCAGACTCTGCCCGCTTCTGTCATGTTGAGAAGTGTAGAAGTGTTCTCTCTTGCCCTCAAGCAGATATAAATACAAGCACGGTGTTAAGTCGTACTAAATTAAGACTGATTCCTCATGACTCTTCATCTTGGGGCTGCGTAACTCACTTCTGTGGCTGGGCAGGTAGTATCAAGCTTCCCTTTAATCATCCCTGATTAACTCAGCTTCCACAATGAACAGGATGAGGTTTTTTTTCCATAGGTCCATGTTGACATTCAATAAGATACCAAACAAACAGGAAACTCCTTTAGGATTCCAACAGAACCTTATTCCAAATGAAGCCCTGTAAAACTTGGAAAGAGCAATCAACCAGAGGGGATGGAGGCAGATCAGAGAGGCGAGGTGCTGAGCCCCCGGACAGGACTGGTCTGCGGTGCCAAGAGAAGAGCCAGAAAGGTGACAGAGGGGATCCTCTGATGCCAGAGAGGAATGCAGGAAAGAAAAAGACAAGGCAAAACTAGAAAAGAAAGATGATTAAAGAGGACCACCAGACCAGGAGCTTGCCTTGAGCTGTTACCATGAATTGATATTTTTGCAGCCTAAGTAAATACAGTCTGGAGTGAAGACGATCCAGGAGGTCTGTGTGAGGTTTATTGTTCCTTTATGGTTTGCTCTTTGGGTTGTTTTTTTTAATAGAATCATAGAATGGTTTGAGCTAGAAAAGACCTTAAAGATCATCAAGTTCCAACCCCCCTGCCACGGGCAGGGACACCCTCCACTAGCCCAGGTTGCTCAAAGCCTCATCCAGCCTGGCCTTGAACCCCTCCAGGGATGGGGCATCCACAGCTTCCCTGGGCAACCTGTTCCAGTGTCTCACCACCCTCACAGTGAAAAATTTCTNGAACACAGTACTCCAGGTGGGATCTCACTTACTGTAAAGAGATGCCAAAAATTACATTTGAAATCTTTTTTTCCCCAGAAGCAGACAAAAGTAGCATCTCCCACCCTGAAACTTGCTGCCTGCAACAGACATGGGCTCCTATGCACTGCACAGCACAAGGCTGGAAGCGAGGTAGCAAGCAAGCCCTGCAGCAGCACATACCCTTGACCTGCTGATTGCAGAAGGCAGCCAGCAAACAGGAGAAGGATAGGTACATGCTGGGGAGGGAGATGCCTGTAATCTTTCAGAATGAGTCACAGTTCACACGCTGAATAACGTTTGCAATGACAGGAACGCTGCCATTTCAACAGGCTTGAAAGCTGAAATGAAAATGAAGACTGGCAATCGTTTTCAGGAAAAACAAAAAACCAACAAAATACCCCAGACACCTAAACATCTGTGCCCAGTTATTCAGAAATCTATTTGTACGAGAAGGAGCTCATTAAGTAGGGGAATTGCAGGGCGGCTATTGCGGCACTATGCACAGTCGACAGGGAAGGAAAAGGAAAAAAAAATCCTACAATTAACCATGTGAATGAGGTTCTTTATCAGAAGAGTATATCAAAGAGCCACTGTGGCTTTCTCTTAGGTTCTTAAAACCTTAAAGATGACAAACTGCCTTCTCACTGGTGGGTCTCCAGAATGTATCAATAAACACACAAAAATGAAGATAAAAACCTCAGTGACTTAATAACTTAGTTTCACAAAAAAAAAAAAAAAGACATCAAACTTTTACATAATTCTTTAAATTTAGGAGTGCTACACAAATGCTACTCTTGTGACAGAGATCAGACCTGAGCTCCTGTTTGACAGCTTTTGAATAGCTTCTAAAACGTCACACTTAGTCCCTGGTTTCTTACTAAGCAGCATCCCATTTCCATTCACTGACAAATACATTAGAGAGGTCTGTTCCTAACACCTACTAAAAACCCCTGTGGGGCACTTCAATAGCTACGTTCCAGTAAGATTCACAGAGGATGGATGGGGGTGAAAATCCAGTACATCTCTTGGACCAGCTACACCCTCCCACCAGGCAACTCACTGCTGTCAGTGATGCAAGTATGGGTATGTTCAGGACTTACAAAATATCCTCCTGAAGGAGACATTCCCTGTGCACACCAGTAGCCTTTGTTTATAGTTTTTCAGGTAATTTTCAGCCTGTTCCCTAGTGTTTCCCTGTAAGCCTTCTCAAATAAACTCTGCAGACAAAATGCACTCGGCCCCTGTGAACAAACTGCTTTATGAAAATCAAGTTTCATAGAATCATAGAATGGTTTGGGTTGGAAAGGACCTTAAGGATCATCTAGTTCCAACCCCCTGCCATGGGCAGCAACACCCTCCACTAGCCCAGGTTGCTCAAAGCCTCATCCATTGTGAACCCCATTGCCGTGCCAAGCAGCCTGTTGCTTCCAACAAAGCAACAAAAGACTTGTCAATACATACACAGATGTCTTAATCAAGGGAAAAATATAAAATCCTCTGATTAGACTGTCTAACAATATTTTTTTTTTTACATTTAAGGCAAGACCAAATGTGAGTGGAAAGCACTTGTGGCAATAAACTCCAACAACCACCATAAATATTTACTAGCCATAGAAGCAAATGACATACACATCTTCACCTGCAACCATTCTGGCTGTACGCTGCTTATCACCATGCTCACCCCTTGTGGAAGGTACAGTGGAACAGAGCTTGCTGGTGGGTGAAATTTTGCAGGGATTTTATCAGTTTAAAATGCAATGGGTGGTATTGAAATTGCAAAATTCCAGACATCTACAAGGCAAATGTATATTTACTGGACTGCATTCCTGAAGGCTCACCTTTGTGAGAGTAGTTTGTCCCCAGATATGATTTGCAGGGCTTGGACATCCTTTCATTTGGGCTTCCTCGGGAGCTCCTGCAGCCTTAAACATATTATTTTATAGTGGTCTTGTTTTGTTTTCTCCCCCAATTCAAAAGTATCTTAACTAGTGAAAGCAGCATTTTGCAGCCCATCTTGGCTTGACAAGACACGTCAGCACACCTCACGAGGGACACGCACCAAGTGCAAAGCCTGCTGAGATGAGTGGGAGGGCTGCTGAGAACAGAGGCGGCCTAACCTGGCACGCTGCTCCTCTTGCTGACGACAGAGCAGCTCCGCAGCGAACGATCCCCCGTGAACACCCACATTTAGTTTCAGAGGCAATTAGCTGGCTGACTCCAAGGGAGGGCTGGGAGTGAAGAAATATTCCTGCAGTGAGGACAACCAGGCACCAAGCTCCCACAGTGGGCTGGGGAAATCAGTTATTTGACAGGACAGAGTTCTTTAGGGTATGGTGGTCTATCTTGATTTCAGAAAAGCATTTGACACCGTCTCCCACAGTATCCTTGCGGATAAGCTGAGGAAGTGTGATCTGGATGATCGGGTGGTTAGATGGATTGTTAACTGGCTGGAGAAAAGAAGCCAGAGAGTTGTAGTGAATGGGATGGAGTCTAGTTGGAGGCCTGTATCTAGTGGAGTCCCCCAGGGTTCGGTATTGGGACCTGTGCTGTTTAATATATTCATCAACGACTTGGATGAGGGAGTAGAGTGCATCCTCAGCAAGTTTGCTGATGATACGAAACTGGGAGGAGTGGCTG
>VZTO01000344.1:0-44994 GCA_013400615.1 Syrrhaptes paradoxus | reverse complement strand
TGGTATGATACATTTCACTACAGAGTAGACATCCAAAATAAGTAAGATGAGTCACGCACTGGAAACATCCATGTCTCTCCATGAGCTACAAAGGAAGCCTGAAGGATGGGCTCAGATGCACCTACATCATAAACATTCAATGTCACAGATGTGTCCCAGCCCAGAATATCATACATGCCACGCTGCAAAAAACCTTGTATTTTAGAGGGTGGAGCCTATTCTTTAGTTGTGAGCCTCAAGCAACACTTGATTGCACTTTATTCTTCAGCAGGGTTGAATAACTCCAAATGTTTTACGTTTGGAGCAGCAATATGCAGCACAAGCAAAAGAAACTCCACCTCAAAGCAAAGGTTTCAATAGGAAAGAACAAGTGTGCCTCAGCCTTGGCAAAGACCCACTTGAGAAAGGTCAATTCGTAAGCTCCCCTTAGCTCAGTGTAACCAGCATCACACAGAGGGCTCACAACAGGTACGCCCTTAAAAACATGCTTCATTACATCGTTAATTTAGAAGTAGCAGGGCCACGCATCGTCTCAGTAAGCTGTAATTTAAAATACAGACTTATAAAGTGACTATGACTCATTTAAAGCTCTGAGTGAAATAATTTCTATCATGGCTGGCTTTATAGGTATCCCACCCCTACATGGCTGAACCACTTCTTTCCCTTTTTTTCTTCTTTTTTATTACTATTGTTTTCTACTTTCCTCTGCAGCTTGGCTTTCTCACACAAGAAACCCTATCACAGAAATCATGACATACACTCCTGCTCTGTATGTGTGCACGTATCAAGAGGAAAGCAGGGGGTCCTTCTGAGGCATCACATCCTGTGGACACCTAAACTGAGACTTTCCACTCCAATAGTCAAAATTCCACACGCTGCACCAGGTCCATAATGAACCGGAAAAAAATAATACAGGGAAAAATTTCTATTTCCTTATTTTTTACTTTTCTGAATTTATCTAAATCAGAGGCATCTCTGACAACGCTGCACACAAGCACACACCTTTCTTTGTACCCAGCCACCACAGGATTGCTCCGTCCTCTGTGTTGGGTTGCTGCAGTGGAAGCAGGCTACATAGGGAGTCCCTCCCACAGACAAACTCCAGCACTGTAAAATCACAGCGTGTTATCGAATCACAGATGGTTTGGGTTGGAAGAGACGTCCAAAGATCACCTAGTTCCGACCCCCTGCCATGGGCAGGGACACCTCCCACTAGCCCAGGTTGCTCAAAGCCTCATCCAGCCTGGCCTTGAACCCCTCCAGGGATGGGGCACCCACAGCTTCTCTCAGCAACCTGTTCCAGTGCCTCACCACCCTCACAGGAAAAAATTTCTTCCTTACATCCAACCTAAACCTACCCTCCTTCAGTGTAAAAGTATTGCCCCTTGCCCTGTGACTACAGGCCCTGGCAAAAAGTGTCTTTCACATAAACCCCCTTCAAGTATTGAAAATCTTCAATAATGTCTCCCCAGAGCCTTCTCTTCTCCAGGCTGAACAACCCCAACTCTCTCAACCTTTCTTCATAGAAGAGGTGCTCCAGCCCTCTGGCCACTTCATGGCCCTCCTCTGGACTTGCTCCAACAGGTCCTTGTCCTTTCTGTGCTGAGGACTCCAGTGCTGGATGCAGTACTCCAGGTGGGGTCTCACAAGAGTAGAAGGGGAGAACCACCTCCCTCACCCTGCTGGCCATGCTTCTTCTTCTTCTGCAGCCCAGATACAGTTGGCCTTCTGGGCTGCGAGCACACATTGTTGGCTCAGGTCCAATTTTTCATCCACCAGTATCCCCACATTCTTCTCTACAGGGCTGCTGTCAATCCATTCATGCCTCAATCTATATTGATACTGGTGACTGCCCCGACCCACGTGCAGAACCTTGCAACTTGGCCTTGTTGAACTTCATGAGGTACACATGGGCCCACTCCTGAAGCCTGTCAAGATCCCTGTGGATGGCATCCCTTCCCTCCAGTGAATCACCTGCACCATTTGGCTGGGTGTCATCCACAAATGTGCTGAGGGTGCACTCAATCCCACTGTGTCACTGATGATATTAAATAGTATGAGTTCCAGTCTAGACCCTTGAGGGACACCCCTTGTTTCCACTGGGACACTGAGCCATTGACTATAATGCTTTGAATGCAGCCATCCAGCCAGTTCCTTATCCATCTAACAGTCCATTCACCAAACCCTTATCTCACCAATTTAGAGGTAAGAATGTTGTGGGGGACCATGTCAAAGAGCTTACCAAAGTCCGAATAGATGACATCAGTAACTTGTCCACCAATGCAGTCACTACATCACAGAAGGCCACTAAATTAGTCAGGCACAACTTGCCTTACTGGAGGGCCACTAAGATGATCAGAGGGCTGAAGCACCTCTCCTACGAGGAAAGGTTGAGGGNAACTAGATGATCACTACGGTCCTTTTCAACCCAGGCCATTCTATGATTCTGTGATTCTATGCCCTCAGTGAAGCCATGCTGGCAGCCGCCAATTACCTCCCTGTCTTCAATATGTTTTGACATGTCTTCAAGGAGTATCTGATCCATGATCTTAGCCAAAAAAATGACCACGGAACATTAGGGTGAGGAACAAAAGCCTTGTGCCAAGATGGGCATGTGACACAACATGTACAGTCAGGCTCTCCCATGCATCAAGGCTACTCACCATATTAAATCCTCCCCACGGAAACCAGTCCTGTGATAAGAGCACTTTCTGCGATAAGTGGGTGTCTTCAACTTAAATGAGTCTTCAACATAACTTGCCTATGAAGAATTTTAGTAACTAGAGGTGTTTCTATTTCTGGATGCTTGTGTTTTGTTTTATTGAAGAGGGAACTTCTAAGATACACTTAACTCTCCCCCAGCTTCTCTCTTTGTGTATCACCTCCTCCAAGCCTTCACAGTGCAGCACACGTTTGTCTGTCTGGGAGCAGGATGTGGCTGCTGTGGGACCCAAACCAGAGGGCTTTGCTCGAGAGCAGCTTATCAGCACTTGCTTCCCAAGGCTGCAGTCTGCACCGTAAGGAAAACTCTTATGCATAGCAGGGGAAAGGAAAACAAGCAACACTCATGAATGTAAAGTTTTACACTGAAATGAAGAAAACCATTTTCTGACTTCAATTCTCATTAGAAAAGCTTTGAGCCACTGCATAGTAATTGAAACCAAAAGAGTCTTTACCCTTGTAGAGCAAATTGGTCTGAACACGCATACATAACAACCCTGGAAAGGCAGCAACCACCAAGTGTTTCACCTCTGCTCTCCTTTTGTTAATATTCATGTTTATTTTCTGCTCCTTTTGCTTATGATTTCCCATCTGACAGTACAAAATGGAACCACATGCATATAAATTACAGCTCTCGCATCCGTGAGGGAACTGCTGGCCTCACCCACCAGCAAGCCATGCCAGCAACCTCCATGCAAAACACCAATAACTTCAACACGTTTCCCATGAAGGGCCCACGCTCAAGCTCTCTCCAACTCTACTTTTATTTTTGTGTCTTTTCCCCCAAACAAGGATCTCATATGATAAAGCATACACAGGAAAAAAAGGATGCTTGGCACTGACTTTAAGTGATAGAATTTATATCACTTTAAGAATTAAGAAACAGCTTTGGAAAAACAAAGAACCCTTTCCATAACTAATATGACACTGACAAACCTGTAGAGGACTTTAGGTGACTAACGCTCCATTGAATTTAAATCAAAACTCTGACTTCCATAGGAAATGGGTATTGGGAACCAGCTTATCAGCTTTAAATTAGCCGTGGGAGACACCCCTCTGTAAATTCACCGGTAAACCGCAGCTTCAGCGACTAATATCTATCACCTTCAGTGCAGGTTTGTGACTTGTAGAAAGCACGTTTCAGAACACTTGCCAAAATATTAATTTGTAGGTACTTACGAATTCAGAAGGTGTTACATATAATTTATTATTTACATAGCACTACTACCACCCTTCAGTACCTCTGAGGAACAGAAAATAAATCCACCGCAACCGAAGGCACTGGGAGTCTGCAGCGGTAAGAAAGGGCAGTGTTGCACTGGGAACCCCTCCTCGGACCTTCAAAAGTCACCAAAGACTGACAGCTCTGCCATGTGAAGTCCCAGCAACATCACAGCAACATCTATTAAAAGAGAGATTGATTGTACCCTGCTAAGAGACACATGGCCTTAAGAACAGTTGAGTGCGATTTCTTTGTTATGGTAAAAAAAAATAAAATAAATAAACTAGGCAGCAGCATTCCAGCATTACGCAGAGGCTGACAGCATGATAATTTACATCTATGGAGATAAAACCAGGAGCCAGAACCGACTGAAATTTATGGAAGGAAATTCTCGAAACTGCCTAAGCTCAACCAGCTGAATTATTTCCAGTGCCTGCATGCCTTTGCCAACACTTAAGGATAAGAGCAAGAAACACGTACGGCAATTACTGGTCACTCCTTGTCAAATTCAGATGTCAGCTAAGCTGAGACAAGACCACAGTTTCAACCTGTGTTCATAAATGCTTTAAATGAAGTGCTTTGGTTGAGAATATACAAGAGATGCCATAATCCATACAACAGGGAGAAAATATTTTCCTCGAGGTTGATTTCATCACAGTATTCAAACCACACTGTACAACAAACAGAATTCATCAGTAAATACTCAGCTAGCCAAGTAAGCAGAGTTTATTTTGTGCAAATTCCAGCACTCTAATTGTGATTTACAGATAGGGATGCCTTTGGCAGGCTACCCCCCTGACCTCAGCAGACTTTGCCTGAGGCTAAGAGATGGGGAAAAAGAAGGTGCTTTAGAGTAAAACTTCATGCTTTCACACAAATAAGAGCATTTCACATTTCTTCAGCTTTCTCTCTCACCCAAGTGGAGTGAAAATGTCTAAACAGAAATCATCCGCCACACCTTCTAGCCTAAAGGGTGACATGAAGCATCAGAAAACCCTTTCTTCTTCATCTGTCCTGGCCCGAGCAAGGACCAGGAGGACCTTCCATGCCCAGGGAGCAGAGGAGGGCAGTATTTGTCACTAGGCACCTGTAATATCAGAAAGGAAGTAAACATTAATTTTTACCCATGGGTAAACGGAAAGGCTGAGGGACTTCTACAGGTATTTAGATTGTATACTGTAAAACCTCAGGCAAGACAGAAAATATTCACAATAGGTACCTAGGGGCTTCCATCCCTCCAACCCACCATCAATCCACTCGATCATACTGGGTTTTAGTGGATAGCCAGGGAAGACTTAAAAAGCCAAACTTCACTTTTTTCTTCTTCAAGTCCTTATTTCATACAAGCATTAGTTAATAAAACAAGGTAATGGAACACCACAGAATGAAATGTATACTAGCTTTAAATATCTACAAACATACTCCCTTTCTTGTTTTTAATATGATTACAGATGACTGCCCTTAGCTTAAAGCTATATAAAAGCCTTCCAAGAAAAATAAAAGTGTGCTGGGTAATTGCTTTTCCATGTCCAGAAAGGGAATGAGAGCTGGCTTACAAATTGTTAGGATTTAAAATACAGGATGTTTCTTTTTCAATTTATAAAGAAGAAAATCAAGCTAATTTCAAAGCACACAATTTTGAAATATTTTTTTGTTCAAGACAAGTACAGAGGCAAGTATCATAAGCCCATGAAGGATGGGCTTGGGCAAATACGCACCATCCTCTTCAGTTAAGGACATTTTCCAATGTTTTGTTATTAATTCTGAGCATCATACAGAATATAGCACTGAACAGCTATATAGTTTGACCCTGAACTCCTGATGTACCCAGAAGTCCCACAGATTCTATAATGAATAGTAATTGCAAGATCAAACCATTAATCAAGACATCTAAGAAGAAACACATCAGCTCAGCAGCAGCCAGTTGGCACATAATTGCTTCTTGTTTAATTTTCTCAGAAGAGCAAGGGAAAAGGAACAAGATGCCGTTGCTTTGCTCTATTCAGGACGAAACAAAATTCACTTATTTGAAAGTTTCAGTGCTGCAGAACAACCATGAAGAAACCCTAAAAGAGACATGGAATCAGTATTAACAAATGTTAGTGTTCCTTTGGGGTTTTTTCATGCAGCTCCTATGCTGCAGTGTTCATCTCTGGGATAAATCTCAATCCTCCACTAATGCCATCAACTCTGCAGGGAGCAGGAATAATTTCAAACCAGTTCTTACCATTTGAAGGCTTCTAAGTGGCAAGTACTGTTTAACATCACATGCCATATCAACAGACTCTTCCCATCTCTTCCCCCCAGCATTTCAAACACTGTCTCTTTGTAAAATATGAAAGAGGATGCTAAATAAAGGGCACTGACTTTGAAGCTCCCAGTTAATTATTTGACTTAGCTAGCTGCTAGGAGAGGAATGAGGAAGAGGGCTGAGGATGGATGGGGTAAAGGGGGAGAGGTTAAAGCAGCGACAGCAACTCTACAACATTAACATCCACTGGTTCTAACATCATTTTCAACCGCATGCATTTCCCAACCAGGTCCAGTCCCCAGCATACCACCAATATTTGCTTCCTTGCTTACCTTTCATCTAGGCTAATTTTCCCCAGCAGACCACCCTGTCTCACACACACACAAGCTAGTGACTTACTACCTCACCAAAACCAACAGCAAGAACACAGAGCACCCACTATTTCAGCAACATCCCTATGAGAGACGAGTCGCCTAACTGGTTCTTTGCAGGCCTCTCCTTGCTATCAGACTTCAACAGCACAGGAGGGCTCTGGACAATGTTTCATCACACACAAAAGTATCTTGGTGTGTATCTGTTAGCTACCAAAACACTCGAGTTGATTAAATGACTGGGAACCACCATGCACCCAAGACAAACATAGTTTCAAGTTAATATTAGAACAAGCGATAAGAGGGGGCTGCTGCAGATGCCATCAAAGATGAGCAGTGGTTCACACAGACTTTCTCACCTACATGTTAAGTCTTTTATCTAAGCTGTGCCATGAGTGACAGCCATCACTGCCAGGCTGCAGGAG
Organism: Syrrhaptes paradoxus; assembly: GCA_013400615.1. Taxonomy (NCBI): domain Eukaryota; kingdom Metazoa; phylum Chordata; class Aves; order Pterocliformes; family Pteroclidae; genus Syrrhaptes; species Syrrhaptes paradoxus. The sequence goes on along the minus strand of VZTO01000344.1, from coordinate 38,004 downwards.
AAGACAGCACGGTCTATCACAAACAAACCAAACTGCTTGTGTGAAGACTGAAGATCCCTCACTGATGCTATCTAAACCTCCAAATTCTACATCTGTTTTGTAAGAGACATGATGCACTTGTCACATTGCCAGTGTGAGTCTTCAAGGCAGCTGTTGGAGGGGTTTGTTCTTCACCACTGGATTTCAGTCCCTTGTCATGGGCCATTGGGGTTTTGCTCTGGGTTCATACCAAAGATCCACCAGCTGGACCTCAGTCTGAGCCATGCCCACAGTAAAAGTGTCACAAAAGAGGTGCCTGGCATGCTAGTACCTACCTTGTAGCTTTGAAGCAGATGAATATCTCTGTTAGCTGCCTGTCTGGATGGGCAAACATTGATGTGAACTGATTGAACAAACTGGGATGAAAACCTTGCTAGCGACAAAGTTAAATATTTGTCTCATAAGAAAGCAACAAAAGGTCAGAGATGCAAAGGAAAAAGCCTAGGGATTTCTGGGAGAATATTACTTATCCCAGATCTGTCTTTCTGGCCTCTTCTCTCTCCAAAGAAGGAAGTTTCAGAAAAGAATTAAGTGAGCTTGGCCACCTTGAGAACTGCTGGAATAAGGAAAGTCACATGTTCAAAACTGTCCTCACTTCTATTATTTCTCATATAAAACATGAAACATGTCAAAAGATTATTTTTGGTGCTCATTCTCTTCAATGCTGTCAAAATTTCTGACTTTCAGGGACTCTTGCTCTTTTTCCTATGACAAAAGTGTGACTTGCTGTACAACTGACCTTTGTACCAGTGCTCACCTCCTCCCACCTCCTGCTCGACAGCTGCTCTTGTGCAAAAGACATCCTTCCTCCTCCGAGCACACACACAGCACGTGAAGGGAGAATCCTCCCTGTTCACGGCTAATAAGGTCCGATAGCCAGCAGTACGCCAGACAACACAATCCAGTACCCTAAAGACAGTGACCTATGTAGGGGAGAAGAAAGAGGTGAGGGCAGAGGATGTGTTTACCGAATTGGTGCCCATCAGTGGGACGCAGAGGCCATGACCAGAGCTGCTCAGCCACTTTCTGAGCACCACCGTGCAGGCAGGAGGGCAGCGTGGGTCCCTTCCCTGTACAGCAGTCCTGTTAACAGTCTGAGCCAAAGAGAGCAAGTGAGACTGGATCAGTATGGGATTTTTTCTGCACCTGCTACCACAATCATAAAGGATTCACATTTTGTAAAAGGTCCATGGCCCATCCAGCCTGGTTCAAGAAAAAGACGGCACATCTGCTACGGCCAATCATGGAGCAAGGTATCTGCAGAAGAAATTACTCTCCCGATCCATGGGTTATGTCCTTATGCAGGAAAGCTTATATACCCTGAAAAAATTTTTTTTCTCCAACACAGTTATCTAGAAAATATTATTCCCTTGTCTCTATATGCCAAAAGAAAGCCTTGACTAGGTATTTGAAAGAAATCTATATTACTGGATATAATTAAGTCTCATAAAGCTGTAATGACTTTCTGAGGGATAATATTCCCCAGCTGCTTCTCAAAAATTCATGAAGGAAGAACCTATTTTAGGTAATAAAAAGTGTGCAAGAATCAAGATTGTTCTGAGTAATCATTTACCTCACAAGATTGCAAGTGACATCGTTGGCAGAAACATTACTCTCTCTTCTTTATGGTCTAAGATAAACATATTTCAGCTGCAGTTAAAATACAGCAAAAGGCCAGTACTGCTCTTGCTTGGCTGCTTGAAGGATTCCCATGCTTGGGTACCATCAGGTGCCCCCATTTAGAGGCAGAGTTGACAGGTGCTCCCCAGATTTGGTTGTCTGCTGTTGAAAACCACTATCAGTAAAAGTTTGTTCTTTTCTTCCAAACAAAATAAACCTCTCTCAGTCTGTGCTATTAGCCTGAACATCTGAACAAAAACCAGCCAAGGCTCTCACAGCAGTTCCCCAGGTACTCACGGCCTGAAGCCATAAGCTCCTTGTGCTAACCTCTCAGGCTGAGCAGCTCAGGGTCAGTTTATATTTGGTAAAAGACCTCCAAGCACTGGAGGGAAAAAGTTGTCATGTAATGATCCTCCCTCTGGAGTCCACTAAGTCATCACATGAGAGTTATGATGGGGCTTGGTCTCTCCAGTGAGGTATTAAGCCAGGGCAAGGATCACTTATGGTCTTTAAAGACCCCATTACCACTTTTTATTACATTGATGTTAGATCATTGCTCAAGCTAAATTCCAGTTTGGCAGATCACATTCTACCTGCCAGACTGCTTCTCTCATTGCAGAGCAGGTAAATGTAGGCAGAGCGACCTCAGGAGCCTGACTCAACTCTACCTCCCCAGCCTCAAGCACAACTAGGGATACCTAGACCTTGACTGCGCAGCTACCCAAAGTCCATGTTTTTTCTAGGGAGCCCTTCCACTGCTTACTCAACCAGAGTTAAATAATTTTCCTAATATCTTGCCTGAAAATTAAGCCAGTTACTTCTTGTCCTACTTGCAGTGGGCCTAGGGAACAATTGGTCATTATGCCCTTCAAAAAAATTAATTTTTTTTAGTTTGAAGACTCTTGGCACATTCCTCCGTAAACCTACTTTTCCCTACTCAAAACAAGTACCAGTTCTGCCAGGTTTCCCCGTAGGCCTGGCTTCCTGCACCTCTCAAAGCTTTTTTCCTCCCACCGAGACTCTCTCCAGCCTGTCTGTCTGTTATTAATGAGATGCTCAGAAGCAGCACACTCAAAAGAATAACCAACACCCAGCTCTTCAGCATTACACCTCTTCTCTGCAACTTACATTCTTCAAAGCTAGAACACACTCCTTGCTGTAACATTTAAAAACCAGTGCTTGCCAAACCTGATACACAGGTGAGGTGACTGGAATAAGCCCTGGATTGATCTTCACCAGGAGATCCAAAACGCTGCCTCGACCCACGCTGCTGCCCCAGCAGCTCCCTTGTTTTGGCTCAGCCTGGGCAAATCTGCTCCTCTAAACACAGCCTGATGTGCCTCACTTCACAGCTTCCAAAGCCCTGTTGTGCTAAACTTTGCTGTAATGTTAAAACATTGCTCCAGGCACACATAATGAATAAACTGGTATAAAAGTTAAGTCCTAATCCAAAACAGGCCAACTATTACAGCATGGGATACAGAAAAACAGATGGGCACATTTGACTTCAGAATAACCAAGTTTTCTCCAAGAATTTTGGCTCCTGCTCATCAGGAGGCAGAGTAACTTCCCACTGAAGTAGCACCCAAAGTTTACCAGATTTTTAAAGACACGAGGTCACCTTGAAAACATGATGCATACAAACAGACAATGAAAACATCTGACACATTTGTTTATCAGATTTGTAAATTAAAAAGGACTCTTTGCATAAGCTCTATGTATCACTGACATACATGTAAGTAGCATCATAATTTTTAAATTAAAAATCAAATGTAGAATTTAAGTAACATCTTAGCAAAAGTGCAACGCTAAATTACATAAAGTAACTTTGAACCTGCCATATCATTAACTATGAAACAGTTATTCCAAATCACTTCAAAGATATCACTCCAAAATAATTTCAATTACATTAAAGATAAAACCATTACAGGCATAACTGCAAACAGAGCTTATTGAAACAAAAACAAACCAGAAACAAATGCAATCCAACTGACAACTGCAAAAGACAATTACTCTGTAGCTATAAAGAACCAAAATACAAATGCATACAAATGTAAGTAATGCCTATAAAAAAACAACCTCACAAGATTGTTATGTTTCAGACAATGATACTTCATGTTTCAAAATAAGTTATAATCCCAGACAAAATATAAATGGGCTCAGCAGTAAAATCTAACTCTTAGCTTTTAATCACTGAAGGCAAACATTTTTATATCGCTAAATATGAGACGAAAGAGCATCCAAAATAATATCAGGTTAACTTTGGCAGCATACCACGCTCCCCACCTTTGGACAGACACAACAACAGATGAAATTATATCCAGTTGATATTCAAAGTAAATTTAGTAATTTTCTTGCCTTCCAGCAGGCACACTTTCAGAAGGCACACCTGTGGCTGCAGCCTAGCAGCCTCAGCATGTCTCCAAGCCTGCCTTCCAGCAGTCCTCCACTGCAGAGCTCAGCTAAGCCCATGCAGAAAGACCTTGGTTTTCAAGAGAGACATAGCCACAGCACTTGCTGCATCAGCATGTAGGACTGCAGGAAATTAAACACCTGCCCAGACTAACATCGGCCTTTTTTCTCTCATGCATAGCCATATAAAACTTTTTTTTTCCCCCCTCCTCCTCCACTGAAATAAATCTGCCCAGAAGGCAAAGGACTCCAGCTTTTCTTAACCAGCCTCTGGGAGAGGGCTCCTCCCCAACATACCTTGTTATTACAATTGTTCTGATAAGAATTTGCTGTTATTTCAAATGACAAATGCAACATTCTTTTTTTTTATTACCACATCCTGTAATAACATTTTAAAACTCACCTCATGTGTCTGCAGCACTACGTGGGTGCAGACCTCCCTAACACCTCTTGTAAGAGCAGGTACACATGGCAGAATTTGCACATTTCCATGTAGCTGGAGTTTTTATCTACTCCCTATGTTACAAGGCCAGTGCTTAATACAACCAGAGCTTAGAATCACAGTTTACAAACATAGCTGGGCATTTTATCAGCAACAACACAGTTTCAAGTGCTCCCACCAAAATACAAGTGGGATTACAAACTTCCACTTGCTTTACATTCGCAGCGCTACATGTAACTCTTCCCATTCTTCAGAGGACCATCACATGCTCTCAATGACAATTTTTGTTTATTATTTGTCAGCAAGAGCAGCAGCATCTGCTCCTTGGTAAGCTCGACTGGGAGCAAAACAGCTGGAAGCAACACAGCTCCCAAAGGCAGCAGAACAGGCAGCTCCGGCTGCTCCCAGAGCTGTCACAGAGCTATTACTTCATTCCCTGCTGTTTTCAGTTAGCAATTTTTATGCACGCATCTTAAGACATGAACAGACACTTGTAACCTCGGTGGTCAAACCCTTCCATCTGCCGCACAGTCACTCTCTCCACTGCTGGAGATTTACTAGCGGTCAGGAAAAGCGCACGACTGCACAGGCAGTCTCCCACAAGGGACATTTATGGACCAGTTGATGTCTTTCTCACCGTGTCTGGGTCTTTTTTTTCCCCTTTTGGTGCTGTTGCTTGACTGCAGTTGCGCTTGGGAAATAAGTAATACAACTCTGGTTCAGGAGACTTTAAAGTGATTCAAAAGTAGGCATCAAATAATTTTCTTGTGTGTTTTTGAAATGTTTTTTTTTATACAGCCACAAAGTAGGATATTCAACTTGATCTATGGAAGCACTCTGTTCATCAGTCTTCTGCATTCATTCAGTGACATGTGAGCAGAGCTATAACCAAGGGGCACTAGGAAAACAGAGCAAAGTTTGGCCAAGCTGACTTTTCATTACTGCCATCCTGCTACTTCTCCACTAGGATTTCCTCAAAAAATAACGAAATAAGTTAGGATACACTTTACTTTTTACTCAATTTTTGATACCATGCTTAGCACATGTTTTCAAGAAGCTATCTGAATCCATATGATTACAATTTCTTTTCCTCCGTGAATGCTGAAATTCTTCCATAATTACAATAACTTAAAAGTTGGGCTTTAGGAGAACACAAAGTAACATGGCATTGACAAGAAAAATCACAAAAACTAACACTGCAAGATCTAGATGCCTCCACTTGGCATCAACACCGCAGCATATCAGGATGCCACAGTCATTAATGCTGAAAAATGTGACAATGTTGTCCTCATCATTACTGCTGTGGTGAAGGAAGTATGGGATTATCTCATTTCTCCTTCTAAATCTTCCAGGAAACCAGAAAATAGCAGTTTTATTTTTCCATCACAGGTCCCCATGGAAGATGAGGCGAGTCTAAAATTCAAACTATAGACAAGTTCATTGTCCACCTCCTCTTTAAATAAAAAATAAATAAATTATTGGGGGCTCACAGGCAAAGAAAAGAAAGCAGATCCGCAAACGAGACCCTACAAACACAGGACACCTGCTCAGATGGTGGTTTGGATGTTAGCAAGAGGTCTCTTCATCAAGGGAGTCTAAGCAAACCCAGGTGAAGCCTCAGTTCAGGGACAGAAGAAGGTTTAGCCATTCCACAAATCACTCATTTTATTCTTCTCAAGGAAACATCAGAAAGAGTTATTTATTTTGACCAGAAAGCTGGTCACAGATCTAGCAAAATCCTGATTGCTCCTCTTCGTGGTCATTCCAGCTTCTTTAAATACCGGCACATCTCCCCACAGACCATTACTACCGCACCCCGACAGCGCGGCTTCAAAAGAGGTGACAAGCTCCCCTTTCCCAGCCTTCGAAACCTGGTTCTTCTCCCCCTGAAAGACACTGCAAAGAAAACTCCTGAAAGCCTGGCATTTGCCAAAACTGAAGACCGCACGGAGCTCGCTGGAGAAGGCAGCATGCCACCACCGGTCACACGTGCAGTGACAGAACGGCGGGGAGGGATCAGCTCTGGCACTCCTGGCTCTTGCTGGCCTCCAGGTGCTAATGAGGGTCCTCATCATTAACCTGTCTGAGCCTAATTACAGGTCCAACTCATTCATTCTCATGTAGACCGTGTCTTAGGAACATTTCCTGATGGCCTACAGCGAACGAACTGGCACTCAGATGCCGAGAATCCCAAGGACTCTTCCCAAGCTTGCTCCTGTCGGGAGTGCACCAGCCCCACACCCGCACCTCCACCGTCCCCGCGCCCAGGCAGCATCGCTCAGAAACTCCCCTGACCGCAAGACGCTTCCTAGGAAGCCGCCGTCGCACCGCCTCCCCTCACCAACACCCTCCAGTCACCTCAGGCACCAGCAGGAGCCCACCTCTGCCAAGCACGGCTCCTGCGGTCGGGTGTCCTCCAGCGCCCACCGACCCGGCCCCGACCGGGGGCTTCTTCCCCCCCGCCCCAGCCCTCCATACCTTCCTGCGGCGGCCGCCCGGGGGCTGAGGGGGGCAGCAGCCGGGCGCGGCGCTCCCCCGCCGGCCGCTCCGTACGTAGGTGACCCGCCGCCTGCCCGCCACCGCCGCCGCGCCCGGGTGCTGCTCCGTGCCGCGGGCCGGAGGGGGCGCCCGCCCCGCCGCCAACGCTACTGCCGCAGCCGGCCGGGGCTTCTCCTCCGAGCACCAGGATCGCCTCATGCCCAGCTGGAGGCAGAGGAAGAGCGCGGCCGAGAGCAGGCAGAGGCGGAAGGCCGGGCCCCGCCACAGCGGCCGCTCCTTGGGCATGGCGGCGGGGGCTCGCCCTGCCCGGCGCTGNCGGCCGCCGCCGAAAGTTGGGAGACCCCGCCCCGAGCGGGGCTGGCCGGGGAGGGGCCGCGATGCCCCTGCCCCTGGCCGGGCTCGGGACGCTCCCCGCCACGGCGTCCCCAGGCGGCGGGGGTCAGTGGCCGGGCACGGCCGGGGTCCCTGCTGTGCCCCACGCGTGCGGGTCACTCCTGCGGGCGCCTGGACCCACGCTGCCCTCAAAGGCCGGGCCTCACAGATGGCTCCGTTGTGAAAAGTCCCCTCCTTGCTCTTGTATAGCCCGGCTTCAGGGTATGGAGGTGTATTAACCTGGTCATATGTTAGTTCCCATTATACATGGTAATGTCATGAGGCAGTGGGATTGTACTGGAGACTTGGGTATTCATGCTTGAGTAAAACAAACTAAAGGACAACCCGGCCCTGGAAGTAAGGACTTGACTTCCCGGAGCTGTTCGTGAAGGATAAAGGAGAGCCCATGACACCAGCATCCCAGCCCCTCTGGCACGTCTTTGAAATCCTCCCAGCATCGCCTGGCGTTACAGATGAGCGACTCTAACAAGGCTGGCTGCGGGGTCGTCTGGATCAATAGACAAGCAGCAAGCTTGCTGCGAAAACAGAGTTGGTTTGCGAAGTTTTACTCTGATTAGTAACCGGTAGTGCGGGTGTGCACGATTAGTGAAATCGTGCTGGACCTGAACATTTGAAGGGTATGAGAACCCTGTGGGAGACCACAGTGGGGGTGCCCCAGTTTGTCTAGAACACCTCATGCGCATGAATAACTTCTAAGTCAATCTTTGTGTCCTAGCCTCTCGTCTGGGTCAGTACGAGCCAGTTGCCAATTTTTGTGACACATCCTTGGTTTCACTCATGAAGGAAAGGCTCTGGGTGAGCTGAGCAGGGCCGAGAGGCAGTGCAGAGGAACGGTGTCCCGCTCACCTCTGCAAGAGCATGCAGGGCCTTTTGTCTCACAACAGACATGCTACACAAAAATATAAAGTGCACAGGCCAGCTTTGGTCTCAAGCCACAGCGCTAGACTGTCAGTGGGTGGTGAGCAGGTCGTGGTGGCTGGTGGGGTTTTCTGAAGCGGGAACCGCAGGTGGGGGAGATGGGTTGTTGCCAGAGGCAAGCTCTGTGGGAACAGGGAGGAGGGCAACAGCAGCCAGCTTGCAGCACACGCAGCTCAGCAAGTAATAAATACGTTCCCAGGTGGGATGTGCAGCACACGGACACACAGATAGTTCTCATTTCTTTGCCAAGCAGGAAAGAGAGGGCGTGATTCTTGTTTCCTGCATGCAGTACTGTGCTTCCAGCACCCCTGCCCTGTCTGCTGGCAAGGCAGAGGCTTTCTGTGCTGAGCTCCTTCTCCTTCCTTTCAGCTGTCCTCTCCCCAGCAGCAGCCTGCTCTGCTCCTCTCTGACCTCCTGTCTGTTTGCAGCCTGGGGCAGAGCCAGAGCTGGCTGCTGCTGGGGAAGCAGGTCAGGGAGGAGCAGTGGGAGAAGCGGAGCCGCCAGCCGCTGAGCAACCGGCCCACTGGCAGCAGGACAGAGGAACTGCACACAGAAGGATAAAGGAGGGAGCAGTGATCTGTCTGTAGAAGTGGGATTTCAAGCGTGGCTCCAAGCACAGACGCACAGGCAGGCCAGGTGCATGCTCCCTGCCATTTAAACATTACTGACCTCTTTTTTTTTTTTAGGTAAACTACTCTTAGAAATTAGGTTAAAGCAACTCTGTGGGTGTTTTAAACTGCCCTAAATGCAGGCTCCTCTTGGAAGGGGTTAGGTAGCAGTCCTGCAGGCCATTCCTGTAGCAGGAAGGGGTTCCTTTGCCCTAAGCTAAGCCAAATGAGGGCAATGACCCAGATAAAAACTAACTCAAGAAAAACTATCTGGAGCAGTTTCCTAATAGACCTGGACATTCTTTTCAGTACCATCCTGTCTTTTGGTCAGCCTGCAGCCAACATGGGACGGTCCCTGGGTGGTTTATGCACTGGGGAAATGCAGTGCGGGTCAGACCACTTCTCCTTCTGCCCCTGCTCAGGGGTCCCTGTCCCTCCCTTGGGCAGGCTCTGGTGCATGCTACAGGGAAGTGAGTTGGCTCTGGCAGCTGAGCTGTCTGACAACCACAGACTTTTCCTCTGTTTACACCCCCCTTAGAGTGGCTCACGAGCGGATCAAACAAGCCCCGGTGCTAGTGCAGCGGAGGAACACATTTATGAGGGCAGAGTGTGACTGCAACAACCACAGCCAACATCAGCTTAAGAGACAGGCACCTGGGTCCATCCACAAGCATCACATGGAGTTCATCAGCAGAAGGTTGCTCGGGCAGGCATGGGGCTACCTGTGCATCACTTTACTCCTCCACGTGAAATGGCATCATTCATCTGGAGGACACAAGTAATGCCGCTGCTCATGGAAAAGGGGTTTAGACATACATCAGGTACGCTAAATGCAGGGATGAATGTGACAAGACACAAGACTTGCAATACTGCTAGCCAAAATCATTCTAATACAAAATTCTTAGCAGCAAGGTTGTTTTAAACTATCAGCATCTAGTCAATAAATAATGGTGCATGAAGGTTCTATTAAAAAAAAGTTAGTGTTTCTATGGTTATGGAGAAAATCTTAAAGGCAGGAATATAAAAGTCAAGACTCAGAAAGTATAAAGGGCCCAAAGAGATTTAAAAAACTCTCTCTTGAAGTTTAATTCTTGGGAAATCAAAGCTTTCCTAAAAGCTTGGACAATGCACATTCAAATAAAAGAGCAGAATAAAACCCCCAAGGTCTTTCTGGGTTTTACCGTCACAGGTTCATTTGTTGTTCTTCTCTCATTGTATAGCTTCAACAGAAAGCTCAAATACTTGAATCCAACCACTCTTCTTGTTATCGCTGAGCTGTAACTGTAAATGCTGACCTTGTATGAGACCCTCCCTTTCTTAGAAAGCCGAGCAGCCCCAATTTATGAGCATGCTAGGAGCGGTCCTGATGGAGAACAGTTCACAAATTCAACCTGGTATTTTCATTTTGCTTGAGTTTCTCATGCTTCCCCCCATCTCTTTTGTATGTAAGTCTGCCCGTTCAAAACACAACAGCAGGTTTCTAAAGATAGAGAAAAAGGAAAGAATGGTAGAGAAGAATCTCAGAAACAATGAGAAATTTTATCTGAATTAGCATGAGAATCAATGGGAATTAAAATAGTACCTAAAATAGTCTCAACTCTCCATTTTAACAAGTGAATTATAAACTAATTTCTTCCCCCAGAAATTGGCTTAAAAGACATCTGTATGTGAGCAATGCCTGTTAAGAAGAAAAGCAAATTAAAATTGCAGTGTAACGCATGCAACTCCAGTGCAGCTGGAGGATGGGCCTTTCTGAGGTGATTGCTGGGAAACACAGCTTCTGCAAAATTTCAAAGCTTCTGCAAAACATGGTCACTCTTTGAGTCAGCCTCCCCTCCCTGTTGTCCCCAAAGCAAAACGGATAGTATTAGAGGAACATGGATCACGCCAGATCCAACAGAGCACAAAGCACTGCCATGCGATGCAAGGAGTAACCGAAACAGCAAGTCTGAATGTGAACATAGAATTTCTACTGAGAGCAGCGAGCATGATGCCCCGATAACCAAAATCAGACATTGGTCCTACCGTATCTATTTTTTATGTAGGTGCCACAGATTTCTACAGCTCCCTTTGTTTGTCCAGGAAAAGTCTTTAAAAATGTAGAATTCCTCCTGCATTTACAAATTTGTCTACAGTGAGATCACAGCGCTAAACCTCTGGAAGGAAAAAGTTTAACATCAATGGAAGTTCATTGCTTCAGTGCCATCTTTACTGCTTATAAATGACATCTTGCCTGGGATATTGTTAGCAGCAAAATCTCTCCTTTGCAGCGGTTATTGAATGTTGATCTCTCTTATGGCCATTTTCAGGTCCAATATCTTGCCTGCCATCATCCATCTTCTGCCTCCACCCACTGTCAAGGCTTCTGTTTATCTTCTGGCTAGTCTAAATGTCTTCCCAGATCTCTGTGCAAAATTAAACCCCAGGCAGGAAAAACACCACTGGGAATTCCCTGCATTCTCCAAGGGCTGTTAATGGAAGTCAAACATTCCTCCTATAAAATGAGTAAATGAATAAAAATGCTCTTCTAGCCTCTGCTTAACAACCCGTCTGGATTTGGTATAAGCCCCCTGCCAAAACCCACAGGACAGGGTGAAGGAAGACTTTTTTCCTCCTCTCCTCCCTCCTACACTTCTGGCTGATGCTTTGAAAACTGGAGTGGTGCTGGTCCATGCGCATGAAAACAGAGAGGTTTTGTGTAGAAACTTTCATAAGGTCATTTTAAAAGTGCCTGCACGGAGAGAAGCACAGTCCAGATGCCTCTGATCCTGAGTCTCTTTTATTGCCTTGCACATTTATGGGCCAAGGCTCTGCCCTGAGGAATGCGGGATGAAATGTTTATAAATTCCCGGGTGACTTCTCAGTGATGGCTTTGGTGCAAGCCTGGTATCTCGTCTGTTCCTAAAAGCTGCAGCTGGAAATCCTGGCAGTACCCCCTGGGTCCTGCAGACAGACAGCCGCGCTGCAAGGGAGGTACAGCCCTTCCTCCTTCCATGCCTTAAATCCCAGTGAAAACTCCGAGAATAAATCTCTTCCTGTTATCTCTTGGATGTTAGCAACGGGGAAATAAATTGGCCGCATTGGTCTACTACTTGCTTACCGCTGCTGAGAAATCTGTCTGAAACGGCTGTCAGGGCTAAAGCTCAGCTGCAGGGATCATTAAAACCACTTCTCAGCTCGCCACTGGTAGGTTTGAACATAACAGCTGAAAAAAAAATATGTTCATGAAGTCTCCCATTAGCTCTCCTCAAGCTCATGGGCTGTTCAGGCAGCTTAGCAAACACAAGATTGATCTTGCTGTGGCAGCTCAGCACGAGGCATGGGCAGAAGCTCTCTTTTCCCTCCAGCTACAGAGAGATTCAACCACCACAGACTTGCTGCATGCTCCAAATTTGATGAAAGAGATAGCTGATAATTAATGGCCTGGAGAGTGGATTATAGGTCAAGATTTACCTCTGAGTCATGCTCTTGTGCGTCCGCACAGACACGTACCTGTACCCGTGGTCATACATTCGCTGCAGGAACGAGAAGGGGAACGAGGCAGCCCTTCAGCAGCTCTGCAGCTCTCTGCTGTCCCTGGGATACCTTTATTTATTTAACCCTAATCTTTGTGGTATCTACAAGTGCAACTATTGCCTCCAGCAGCTGTATTTCACTCCTGGAGAGGAACAACAGTGATTTTACGGTCTGCCTTTTTCTAAAATGTCTGATCATTCTGGACAAGCAAAACTCTGCCTGCTTTTTAAAGTAAGGGCTGGCAATTTTATTGAGCAGATACAGGTATAAAAATTGAAAACATGCATCACCATGTTTTAAAAAAGACATTCCAGTTTACAGGAATTAAGCAGTGATATCCCATATGCAGTCCATGTGCTATTGCACAAAGACTTTTGTGATATTAATTTGTTGTCTGTATTTCTCCTGTATCTATACTGTAATCCCAGAGAGATGTCCAGTTTTGCTTAAAAATGTATCTGAGTTTCTATTACAAACTCCTATTTTCTGTATGTTTTAAAGATTACCTTGGTGTTACTCTGGGCTTTTTTTAATGCAGTCAATTTCACCGGCATTTTTACACTCTTAAGCTCGAGGATGAATATCTTTCATTTAAAAATGTAATTTGGTGAAGGGATTAATCTATAATGCTCAGAATTCTACAGAACACCACAGCTGGAGTAGTAATTATGGCTTTAAGAAGTTATATAAGCCTTTTTATTACATGTTTTAAATGGGTTTAAGGCTGATCATAAGAGATGCAAGCCAGAGCACTGGGGCTGCCTGGGTGAAGAAAAGCAGCAACCTGTTCCAGGCAGCAGTCTCACAAACAAATGAAGACCCATAATTAATGTGCTATGCAGTTTTTCTACAGTCCGTCTCGTAATGTTGTTTGATATACTGGCATGTGTCTGTACAGTTTATGCCTCATTAAAGGCAATAGGATAAAATAAAAGCTGGGAGTGGCTGGCAGCTTCCTTGATGGATCTGATGGGTGAAAAGCAACTTTCATAGGAGAGGAGATGTGCAAAAATGTCCTGAGCCAGTATGCGGGCCAATTTAGTAATATGCATCCACCTTTAATAAAGGTCTCACCCATGTGTCTGAAAAGTGTCCCATCTTTGCAGGACACTAAATTTAGCATCACTATCTTTATCTGTAACAGAAAGGTTGCTTTTCTGAATTATTACCATGTGCTCAGATAATCCTCTCCTCCAACTGGTTGCATTTTAAATGTCCTAAACAAAATCCTAATGAGAATGAGAGAAATAGCCTTGCCCTCAGCAGAAAATATGCCACAGCTTCCCTGCAGCTGAGCAGCCTGGACAGGACCAGACGGTGAGGATAAAACTCTGTGCTCTTCCCGCAGGCTCCTTCAAGGCAATTTGCCCTCAATGCCATGTAGAGCAGGATCAGTGATGCAGATATTGGTATTGATTCAAAGTGGAATAACCTCCTTAGCTGAGAGTTTGTACCTTGGTTAGATGTTCCTGCAGGGGCATCCTTTTAGCACGTCTTCCCACAGCGTGTCTGCCTCCATCCTCAGCCATGGACATGGAAAGCAGAGGCCAACCAGACGCTTTGAAGATGCTCTGGGAAGGACAAAGTGGGTTTGTGATGATGTAGGCACCCCTGCAGACATCGCTCCAGGCGATGAACACTCTGCCAGGCTAAGGCTTGTGGTTGTGCCCCAGCTCCTGTCTCTCTCGCAGGCTCCTTGGTAGGAGGAGATCCCTTTGCCAAAATGCGTTGAATTTCTTCAGAAGCAAGGTCATTTCTCTGTGCTCTGTCAGGAGGTCAAGTACGCACTTCTAGAAGTGCAAAGACACTTTGCAGAGCCTGCATAATGCCTGCAACTGTCCTGGTGGCAAGGCTGGAGGCAAAGACGGTGGTTCCAGAGGAAAGCCTGCCCAGCTGTCTCCCCACAGTCCTGTCAGCATAGCAGAGGTGGCACAGAGCAGGGAGGACTGTCTCGGAGGGCACTTACCTCCATCACAAGGCAAAGGAGAAGTAAATGCTCCAAGCAGTAGCTGTGTCAATGCCCGAAGCCAAGCGAGTGCCCAAGCCTCCTGGCTGGACCCCAGGGTGCCGGCGCAGGCAAGGAAACACCCCAGTGCTCAGACCGGCAGAGCAGTGGCTGGAAGAGGCAAATTTTCCAACTAACTTCTCGGTCCTCCCTCAGGCTTAAAGCAAAGGAAAGATGATCACCGATGTACAGCGACAAGAGCCTTAGGAATCCAGGGCTCTTTGCTCAGTCTTTGCGCGGAAGAGCTCAGCCTTACACTGTGAAAACAGCGGCAAGATTGCTCTCAGCAACCCAGACAAGAACATTTTAGTGCATAATTATGGATGAGATGCAAGAGGATGAAAAAACAGGGAAAACATCTGTTCGCATAGTTTATTGTCGTTCACTGAAGAGGCCCATTAAATGCCAGAAAAAGCTACTTATCCTTCTGTTTGAGACAATTTTCCTGCTGCAAATCTCTGTGTCAATTCACCCCATGACTATTCCTGGAGGGCTGACGCTGTGAAGATACACTCACCGCACGGAAAAAAGGCATGGACCTTGCCTACCACAGCTTAGGGAGGGATTTTGAGAAGCGAGATACCCAGTGCTTCTCAAGGTCTTTTAACTTACACTTTGATTGTGCTCAAGCTGCCATCCTCCTGAACTGCTACAGAATGAGGCAACAGAACTGCTAGAGAGTCACCTGGCTTTTTCAAAAACTATTTTTCAGCAAAATATTACATTGTCATTAACCACTGTGGAAAAGCGGATTGTTTCTTGGAGTCTTGTCCTGGACTTTAGATGCCCTCAGCACCTTTCTTTCAAAAATTGAAAGGAGCTTTTTAATTCAAAGCACACCTAAAAGTGGGATTGCTCCTCTTGTAGCCACTGTCTCAGCAATATGGGATGTGAGAAGCCCAAATCCAGATCCTTGCACGCTCAAAGGACACCAGCTGTCCCACCAACAAGGAGACTGCTCGGCTCACCAGGCTGCAAGGCATGTGGGAAGGAGAGGCTTTATCTCCTTGAAACCCAACCCTGCACTCTTTGGTGAGGAGGAAAGCAAGTGCGAGGCTCCCTCCGTGGCTCTAGAGGGAAAGGTTGTTTTCCAGACCTTCACTTTAGCCAGAATGCCGACTGGAGGTGCATATGCACGTGCTTCAGAAACGCTGACAGCTGGCTCAGTTATTTAATTTTCTGGTGATACAGAAAATAAAAAATCTTCCCCTCCCCAGTTTTGCTCATAAATGTACATAAAGGCTAATATAAGGCTTGGATATCAGCTGGTCAACTGAGACTTTGCAGAAGTTAAATAAAAAGGCAGCAGAGGCGACAGTGACAGGAGCAGAGCATGTGATGCACAGAGTGCACCTAGTGCACACCTCTTACGAGGTGAGGACTATATTGTCCCCACGGTAGACAATGGACACGAACAGGACAGGAGGAAAGCAATGGGGAACAGTGCTGCTCTAGCACTGGCTGCTGTCAGTGGGGAGACAGTCTTGAAGGAGGAAAAGCAAAACACAGGGAAAAGAGTCCCTTGAAACTTCTTTCATGTTTGCAAATACCATTTTTATGAAGTTTTTCCACTTCCAGAGAAGTTTATGTCTGCTTTCTTTTCTCCCCATATGCTCCCTGTCCTCATAAGGCTGAGCTTTGACTCATGTCCACTTTTCCTTCTCCAAAATATGTAACTTTAACTTCTTCATTTAGAAAAACCTACAGGTGGGGAAAATTCCCAGAAAGCAAACAGAAAATTTATGATCAGCCTTCAACCAGCAATAGTTTCTCATATCTGAGCACCCAGAGCATCATGTGGGCTTGCAGGGAGCCAGGCCAGGCAGCGGGTGCATGGGCCAGGGTGCAGCCCCGCAGAGACCCCCCGGGGGATGTCCAGCCTGGGCACAGCTCGAGGGACTGAAGGACCCAAATCCCTGAAGCACAAGGAACCGAGAACACTTGACTACCCAAGACAGTGGTTTCCCCTCAAGCCTTTTGGTGGGGGAAAAGCTCTGGCACATGCTGCTATAGCAACAGCTTTGTCTTGGATTATAAACCCTTATTTTTATTATCAACAGCTTCTGGTATGCTGCTACCTTTGCATTACTCTCTCCTCAATGTACTTCTAAGTTCTCCCCATGATGTTTTACGGCCCTACCTGATTCACGGTTGTGTCTGAAGCTCTTGCAGCACCCAAGTCCTCCAAGCCCCGCAGGTTATGCAGGAGCCCGACACGCACCCGCACTTCCACTCCCTGGGTCCAGCATCGCCGCACTCGCTCCCTGAGATGCAGTGTGCGGGTTTCTTGCAGCAGCTGCTTGATCCAACACCTCCCTCTGATGGACAGTGGGGAGTAAAGCAGGATAAAATAAAGCCTCATACAACATACACATTGATTTAGCTGTGAAAACAATACAAATAGCGGTCCAGACCACGATTTTCTCTCTAATTGCTACATTTGTTCCAAATTAATTTGAATGTATCACACTGAATTTTATCTCAAATGGTTCTTGACTGAAAAACAATTGCAGTGAATGATGAAGGCCAATTTTATTGTATATTTTCAGAAATTTGGCAAATTTATTTTAAAAGTAGGAAAAAGCCTATACTGACACAATATGTCTTTACGGATTTTTTTTCTGTGAAGAAAATCAACAAAATTCCCTGTTGCAAAAAACTATTATTTTTGTGCTCACGCTATAAAAGCCCATCTCCTGTCTGCAATCGCAAGGACTGATAAAAATATCTCAAAATGTAATTGTTCCCTTTCTATGCCATTACACCTTTGAAGTTTCCCATGAGTGTGACAGATCAGCTGCCGTCTGCCAGGGGTGCCTGTTCAACACAGGTCAGAAAGGGCGGATAAGAAGGAAATACTCTAGTAGAGGCCAGATAACTTTTGTCTGGACACACATAGGCTAGGAGCAGCACAAGGATAAAATGCTTTGCACAGGTGACAGACAAATCTTTCGTTAAGGGTGCTTTCACCAGCATGGAAAGTCGTGGAGGTTTAATGACCTTCCACTGTTACCCCTCTCCCACGTGCAAGTGTTTCCCTGCCACTTGCTCTGTGTTTCCAGATGAAGACTATGGAGCCGACACAACAGCATGGACAGATTTAGGATCAAAATGGAGTTTTGCAAATTCCTCAGCTGCCAGCTCAGCTTCAGCTGGAGCTGGAGACTTAACACAGGCCGTACCTTTGCTCCAGCGCCTGGCAAGGCTCTTGGTTGAGCAGCAGAAACTCAGGGCTAGCTGATGAGATATTGCCAGAGACTGACACCCGAGGCTGGGCAGCTGAAGCAAGAGAAGACTCATCTCAACAGGCTTCAGCTGCCTAGAAGCCAAGCAGTCAGTGTCAGCAAGCCAGCTTGCAGGCATCGGAACAGTGTGACTCCCCTTTGTGGGTAGGTGTATAGTGGGCAGCATGCAGCATCACTCTGTAACTATGGATATATTTTAGAATATTTAAATTTTTCATGGCTAGGGAGAAAAATAAGGGAGGGATGTGCAATTATTCCCAAAACATTAGGATATAGTCTTGGCAAATTGAAAGCTTCTGGAACAAAAAGCTGAAGCTCCTGAGGAGGATGCTCAGCCTGTGTGTGGCATGACCTTTGTGGGGAAGAAAGCCACTGTGAGAAAGAGTAAGATTTTAAAAGGCATTTCCAGCTAGATACTAGGGGGATGCAAGAAGGCAGAGAGGAGTGAGGACTCATGATAGCATTGTCCTTAAAGGTGCCATTTTGACCTCTTTATAACCACAAGTAAGCAGGAAATGGCAAGGTGCAATCTGGACAAATAAAGACTCTTTTATTAGGACACAGGAGCTGGAGCAATCAGACTGAATGTATGCTTGTTTCTATTTGCTATTAGTCTGAAAAAAAAATATGTGTCTAAAATGCTTGATTTTTATACAAGGGTATTGAAATAGCAGAGACTACAGAAAAAAAAAGATAATTGCTGGCTCATTGTAATAGCATGATAAAAATTACATGGGAAAGAACTGAAATAGATCCCATCCAAATGATGAAATGGAAAAGGACACGAACTCTGTCGAATTCAAAGTAGAAACAGAAAGGCAGAGTAAAAAAGGTTTTGAGGAAATAACTTGCTAATAAACAAAAAGCCTCCTCTGCCCCAGTGGGAGCAGGGATCCTGCCAGAGGGTCTGCAGGTGACCAGGGCATGCAGTCAGCAGACAATCAAGGTGGCAAAGGGGTTTGAGAGAAAAGAAGCCCTAACACAGCAGCTAAACAGATTACTTGTGTCTGTGTTCAGTGCAGAAAGGCTTAGTGAAATTCCCACGGTGGAGCCATTTGTTAAGGGGATAATGCAGAGAAGTTGTCTCAGATTGAAGGGCCATTAGATGAGAGTTTAGAACAAATAGATGCAATGGATAGTAACAGATTTGTGAGAAGCAGATGTTGCTTGCTTGTGGGTTTTTAGGGAATGCTAATGGGAAATTGTTGCACTGTTAGGGCTGGTGTATAACCCTTAACTGAAAACAGCCAAAAGAAAAAGAGGATGGCACGTGACACTGTTTTAAGTGCTGTGAGTGATCTAGAGAAACGCACACCACCAAATCTGACACCTGTAGCAGGCAAATGGTAAAAGCCATGATGATAGAATAGTTGCAGGGACAGGTAAGGACTAAGAGGGAAGAATCATCAGAGCTTTGCAATGAGGAGCTATGAAGTTGTGCTTCACCAGCCTCTTATGGCTTCAGAGAAGACAGTGAGGCTGCAGCCTAGAGCAATCTGCTTGGTGTGATCTGCTCAGCTTCTGGAAAGCCTTTAATAACGTCTGTCACCAAAGGCTCACAAAGAAGCTAATCTGGCATGGGATAAGAGGGAGGATCCTCTCATGAGTCAGCAACTGCATATAGGGTAGAGAGATGAGGTAAGGATAAAAGAATACACTTTTCACAGTGAAGAAAAGTCACCCATGACATCTTAGAGCAATCCGTGTTAGGGCCAGTGCTAATGCACATACCCACCAATTAGGCAGTAAATGAAGTGGCTTGGTCTGCTGGTGGTACCAGCTTATTCAAGGGAGTAAAGTGCAAACTGCCTTCAAGGAGCTGCAAGAAATATCTCATGAGCCTGGGCAATGAAATGGCAGGTAAAATTCTGTGTGTACAGCAGCAGAGAAAAACACATGGCTGAGGTGGGAGGAAGACCTCTCACTACCCAGTGCCAGCAACGGCCTCTGAACCACCTAGCACCATTTGGGACAGGTATCTTAGAATTAGGTAGTTCTATTCAAATGTAAGTTAAAGGCTCATTATTGACTAGAAAGCAATTGAACATTAGAAATTATTAGGAAGGGAAAAGAGATGTCATAAATTAAATATAGGGTTCACCCCCTACCATGAGTACTGTGTGCAGTTCTGGTCCCTCCATCTCAAAAGGGTATGTTAGAGTGAGAAAAGGTATAAAGGAAGACCAAAGCTGGTGGATGTCTTTATGCGGGTAGCGGCTACCTAAATCAAGATTCTTAAAGGTGGGAAAGAAGAGTCCGAGAAGGAGTATGGTACAGCTTTATAAAATGAAGAAGGGTCATGGAGAATAACTAGTCAGTACTTCTTGTGAGATGCAACAAAGGGGCATCAAATGATGTTTCCATGTTCAAGACACACATGAGGGCAAAGAAGTGCCTCCCTTTTCAGAACCTGTTGTCACAAGATTTTGAGGACAACAAAAGAGCTTGCTTCATCAGCAAGCTGACAAATGTGTGGAAGGTAAATCATCTGAGGACCATGAAACACTAAGCTGCCTCTCAGCTGAGGAAGTCCCTGGGCTTGGAATGGCTTCTGCTGCTGACCATGGACAGAGCTAGGATGGGTGGCCCTTGCAGCTGAACCCGTTTTGCCATTATTAGCTACCAGATAATTTTTAGAAGTAAATTAGAAGAAATCCTGCCACCCTGCAGAGCAGAAATGCACAACCAGAGCTCAGACACGTCCCTGGTTTCTCATGGGGCGATGAACACCCCATTTGCACTAGTAGTGTTTATTGCTCCAGGATAAGCTACACTGTTTGTTATTTTTTAAGATTTAAAACAAGATTAAGAAAAAATAGCCCATTCTCCTGGGGTTTTTTCCATGTATTTTTTTTGTTCTGTGTTAGCTGAGGACAAAGCTGCAGTTTGACAAGTCCTACACCAACACTGCTGCCAAAAGCAGCAGCTCTGCCCTCTTGTACTGCTCGAAAGGACAAATGATGGGGGGTGCATGCAAAATTAGCCTCCAGAGCTGAGGAAAACAGGGCAAGACTGATGAAGTCAGGTCTAACTTGGGCTGATCCTGGGTGCTAATTGACCTATAGTTTAATTTGGTGATGTTTCTTTCGACAGCTGTCCCTTGCGAAGGATAACTGTCCTCATCCCCTCTGAGAACAGCAGGAGTTGGCAGCCATGTCTGAATGTGGCCTTTCTTGCCCCTGTCAGGCCTGCTCGAATGAAAGAAAACTCCTTGTTTGTGAAAGGAAACCCTACAGAACTGACCTTTGCTCCATTATTAGAACTTTATTTATCAGTTCATTTTAATCCTGTGAATTCTTGAAGGATTTAGATTTGTTTTATAACTGTAAGGACAAAAAAACTAGACAAGAGTAGATGCTAACACTCTCGAACGAACCATTTAAGGTCTAATGAGGGGTTTAATCACTAACAGTCAGACCTGTACTCTGATGGTAAGCTTCAGTTTTGGGGAGTGACTATCTTCAGCCACAGCAAAGGGCTTGAACTGCTGAGGGTAAAGCCCGGCTCAGCCTCTGCCATGGAGTGAGGCTCTGGGCTCTGGTGGCTCAGTTCCCTTACAGCAGAGGAGCTCGCTCACATCCAGTTACAGACAGATTTGTCTTTCAAGTGTTTATCTAAATGGCTCTTCTCTCTCTTATGCAATCGAAGCTGGTGTTAAGATGGTTTGTCACCAGTTTATTCATATCAGCTGTTGGAAGGAAAGCAGCCAGTGCTGATGCGAAGCAGGAAAGAGATTTTTGCACTCACAAGCCCACCCTGAAAAATCCTCTTCTGTAGAACATGGGCCATGTCGATGGTGCTGTTAGGGAGAAATCATCTGTGTCTGAGTGCAAAATCTGAGGGGCTCAGATTAAAAAAAAAAAAGATACTTGCAAACAAGTGTGAGAAAAGATGGACAAAGCTGTAGCTCATATGGGACAACTTCCTCTCACGTAAACTTTGTGTTAACTTCCTTGAGGTATAATATGAGCAAATGCAGTAATCAGTGTCACAGACCTGCTCTTAAAATCACACTTGCCTGGTCACTGTGCATGACAGGGACCTGACGTTGCTTTCTGTAAGAGCTGACCTGGAGCACTGTAATGCAGCACGGCATGGGGTCTTCTTTTCCTTGTACATCATATGGGGAAGGGTAAAGTTTCTTGGCGAGATGGCAGGAGCAAGGGTAATACTAGATTGGATTTGATACAAGAGAAGAGAACTAGGTTTTACTGAATCTGAACCTACTGCATCTGATACCCTTTTGATGCAGATGAAGAAATGCTAAATTGATATTATTTATATTATACTGCAGCAATCTGCTCTCTGTTGTGTGAAGAATACTTACCTATCTTGCCTTCTCTTTAACACGAGGCTAGGAGAAGTGCCCTGGGCAGAAGGAATACCAGATGGAGGAGGACAGCTGGACTAATACTTGGATCAACCCATCACACCTTTCCAAGATAGCAGCTGGAAGCCGGGTGAGCTACCACCGAGCATCTGCAATGGCACAAGCTGTGTCATCCAGTAATGGAATAAAAGTCCAAAGCTGCTACTAGGGGATGCAACATGAATGAAAAAGGAGATTCTGGGATTCAAAGCTTTGCCCTCGATGAGGAGCCTTGCAGGGCAGCAATACACTCTCCCACCAGGCGAGCAGCCTCCTTGGCTGTGCCCCTGTGCACTGAAAAGCCACCGGCCCCATGCCCATAGTTGTGGACTACCGGGAGCTGAACTCTTCCTTGGCTCAAGACCTCTCTCTCCAGCCTCACGCACCACCTGGATGGCCTCAGGCCCACCTTCACCTTGATATCCTGAGCTTCCTGCAGGGAGGGCTCAAGGGAGCAGCATCTGTCAAAGATGTCTTTGGTAGTGCCAGGATCAGGGGAGAGACTCCAGCTGTCCTTTTCCCTGGTTCCCCCTAGGGTTACCCTGTGTATCCCTGGGTAGATGTAAGTTAAGCCATCCCCATCCCGGATGAAGTGCTTCACCCAAGGAGCATGAACCTTGAGTACTTGTCCCCTGACAGGGAAGAGCTTCTCATCCCTCACCAGGTGGTGGGCTCCAAGGCCCGCACAGTTGACGATGATGTTGTATTCACTGTGCAGATCCCACAAGTCTGAAACTTTTCTGGTGTACATCTGGGTGCCAGCTGCTTTCAACCTGCAAAAAAAGACTCCAGAAGTGAGGCAGAAAAGAAACCCCTAAACCCTCATGTAATTATTATGCACATTAAGTAAATAAGATAGATTGCCTGTAACATACCGATAAAACCCAAACAGCAGATGGGACAAAAAGCAATAAAAATGCCATGGGGTTCTGCTTGTGATTTGTCTGATTTGGTCGGATCAAAGCTATTTTTTAGCTTGTTTGGGCTGGAAAAGATACAGCAAGTTGATCAATATTAGAGAAGGGTCTGGCACAAGATCCTACACAGACAGTCAGGTCCTCATGGTCTTCGGGGTTCATTTCTATAGCAGTACCAGATTATTGCCCAATTTACTTCTGCTAGTGACAGCGCTATCATACTACACTTCTTTTAATGCACCTGTTACACACTGTTGCGTTCATTCCCAACTCACTTTCCTGACACCAGGAGCCACTTAGTCATCTAATGCCATGTGCAAAGCCCTGTGGTACCCAAGATGTCCCCACAGGCTGGGCAGATGTGGCACAGGACCCCCAGGAGACCCATACCCTTCTAGAGCTGCAGCCAGGAGTCACCCAGGACAGCTCAGAGCACTATACATCCTTGTCTGCTCTTCAGCAAAATTCATCCCTTCTTGATGTGCATTTTCAAGCCCAATTACAATCCAAATTCCACCCTGAACTTGCCTGAGGCATGAAGCCTTTCCCCATGGAGAAGCATTGCCATGAGATGGAGTCACTGCATGCCGTCAGCTGGATCCAGTTGCTGGGGGTTTTTACTGGGGGCTTTAGCATCAGGAAGTCAGGAGACAGGTCTGTGATGACAATGCACTAAGTGGGAAATCCTGTCCTTTGTGATATTCTGGCAGCTGGCAAAGTGATCAACCCCACCATAAAGGCAATGGTTTCCCAAAAACCAGTGAGTGAGCCAAGGATCCAGGGCACAGCTGGTGTTCTGGGGGCTGAGGGTTTGGGTGCAGCAGGTCAGCAAGTCCAGCTGGGAAGAACTGGGGAAGTCTCATGTAGCAGCTCAGGCTGGGCAAATTGCTGGGAGAGCCTGTAAGTGTTGTAACTGCGACTCTGCCAACGTGTCATAAAAAATACACCAATAAACAGAACTGCTGAAAACTCCTGAATTCAAGCAAGCAAGCAGGAAAAAATTCCTAAAGTCCATTTTTGGATCAGCGAGGTGGGTACAAAACCAATTTTCCTTGTGGATTGCCAAGAGAATGGTCTATAAATACTGCTCAGGCCACTAGGGGTTTGAGAATTAGTTACATGTTTAATATGCTCTCATTTCTCATCACCAGAGAGAAGAGAAAGGAGCTTGATCATCTTATTATAAGAAGGTTATAGCAGGAATAAAGAGAGAGCAGAAATCATGTGGCAGATACTAAATGGGTTTAGTTCTGCTTCAGCAGGAATTTCTGATTTGGTTAAGCAAAGAAATGTGACGGTGCATGTGCACCGAGGAGGCAGCACGGACCTCACTGGTTCCACTGGAGCACTCCCAGCCTCGCTGGCTGCTAGAACAAGAAACAATTTTTCACATTTTGCAGTGAGAGGAAAGGCATCCAAGCAACCGGCTGAGCTGGCAGTTTGTACCATGGTGTCGGCACACGTCTCTTTACTGAACCTCAAATCAGCTTGCAGCCAGTCACTTTCTCTCCAGTGGAGACAGCTATTTGCTCACTTCAGTGGTACTTAAATAGATTAAATGCACGTCCCACGTGTCAAAACCTTTTAATATCTGCATCCTGACTCTCCTACTGTTCTCCAAAATCCACGTATTTTGGGGAAACTTGGAAACTGGCAAATGTTCTAACTTTCAGGCCACTCTGGGCATGAACTCTGAAGCTGCAACTCCTCTGAGTGAGTGCATCACCCATCTTATGCAGGCAAATATTTCCAAATGATTTGCTGCAAGATGATGCTATTTGACCTTTTTTTACTTGACTGGATTAAGAAATTATTCCAGCTGTTTACCAGATTTGAGATGAATTGGTCCAGCTACTTCTTAAGTGCAAAGTCTTCACTGATAAGACATCTTCCCAGACATGCCTGTTCTCCGAGGGGCTGGATGTATCTTCAAGAACAGGGGAATACATTTGGGTAGTTTGATAAATGAGGAGCACACGTATGTTTTCTTAGGACATGGCAGGTTCACGATGTACCTTCAAGGCCTGGCTGGCCAGGCGTGGCCCCAAGTGGACATTGCATAGGTGGGGCCTTTTGCATTTTGAAAAAATTGGGTATTTGTTCCTAGGTCTCCTCCCCAAGAAAGAGCTAGCTGCATTTTCCCCAGTAAGAAACAGCCGTTTTCCAAGTTTTGCTTAAAC
This sequence comes from Syrrhaptes paradoxus, assembly GCA_013400615.1. Lineage (NCBI taxonomy): Eukaryota > Metazoa > Chordata > Aves > Pterocliformes > Pteroclidae > Syrrhaptes > Syrrhaptes paradoxus. The sequence goes on along the minus strand of VZTO01000344.1, from coordinate 12,841 downwards.
CTAAGGTTCTCAGCTCCCCCTCAGACTCTCTGCTTGGGTTTCTCTGCATGCCCAGCTGGCAGCAGCACCAACCTTTTCTCCAGCCACAGCAGGTAGGGTGGGCAGTCACATTTCAGTGTTGTAAAGGCCTGACCAAATAGGTGGTGTGGAAACTTTTGGAGTTCTGCTTCAGACATCGGTCGAAATCCCAGAACAACATCCGACCAGAAAGGTAACTCTTCCTTGGGAGTGTTTTTAAAGACCTGCCACCTAAAAGGACATAGAGAAAAAGCTGCAAAACTTAGCCACTATTGCTCTGCCATGTTAGGTATCACAGCAATCTTAGCACAAACCCAGGAACTCAGAAACCTATTCCCGCCCATTAGTGCAGCTCTGCAAGGTTAACAGCAACAGGGAAGCATTGCTGGCTGCTGCTGCAATACCTGCCTTAACTGCCACAGCCGAGCTTGCAGGTGACACACTGGAGTAAGTAAACTGGAGAGAGTTCTTCCAGCTCCACTGTAATTCCAGATGTAGAAGTACAAAGTCCGCTCACACAGTGTCCGCACCATGGCTGTGGCCACCCTGGCTGGCACACCTGGTTTTTTGGGTACCCCTAAAGCTACAGCGTGCCCAGCCTTAGCGCTCCCAAGAGGTGAATTTCTGTGTAGATAATGGGCAGCATAAAACACCCCCAATGCACAGACGCCCCAGTTGCATCCCTATACCTACTTTCTGAAGCTGCAGGATCCTGCAGTTCCATCCCTACGAAGAGACTGCCCCTGCTGCAAGCAGCTGGTAGATGGCAGTATAGAAAACAGCAATTATTAAAAGACTTTTTGTGCAGTCCAGTATTGAGTGGTTTCTCTGTGCATGAATTTTGCTTGAAAATACATCCTACCTGAGCAGTTGCAATATACTTTCTTGGGAATATGGTCATAAGAGCTACACCATGGAGGGAATATGCCTGAAGTCCAGCAGGGAAAACCTCCCTGCCTGCTCCAGCACGCACATACCAAAAGCTGCCCCGGGGACCGTTCTTACCCAGAAATGAGGTGAATGCCAGCCTCTGATGCCTCAGCCGAGTTGCTAATGGCAAAAAGGTAAGAGAAGGTCTCTTTGAACCACTGCTTCTGCACATGGATCGGTGTGCCTGTATGTAAACAAAACCAAACATGCAGAGAGGGAAAATGCAAAGAGAAGTAGCATACAAGCCAGCATTGAGGAGACAGGACAGACAGCGAATGCAGGTCATGGCACTTTTCTTCCTGAACCTCTGTGCATTGCTGCACACTCGGGCATGCAGCCTCATGCAGTGCCACAGGCAACGCTACGCTGGGTTGCACGCACCTGGGTAGGTGTGAGGGATGAGCATCCCAGCTGCGACGTCACTCGTTGTGTTGGGGCTGAACTGGTCTGAAAGGACTGTCACAGAGCAGCTGGGCCAAGTCTCCGTGATGCACAGTGCTGTGGACAGGCCGATGACTCCCGCGCCAACCACGGCGACCTTGGGTGCTGCTGCCATGTCTGGGTTTGGAGAACCACATGGGAGAGGCACCTACATGCGTTTGGAAAGAACATATCCTGTGTTACCAGTATCTTTGCTGGGTGCCCTCATCAGGCTGTGAAATAGCCACACAAGATGTAACATAACCCCCTGGGGCAGCTAATTGAAGACCAACTGCTGCACACAGAGAACCAAGGATTAAAAAAATCTTCATAGCCTTTAGTATCACAACTAATTTTTTAAAAGTATTTCAACAGCCACTATCCCATCCTCAGTGTAAAAGAAAAGGGCAAGAGAGTGATCCTGAACGTACAGCACTGGTGTTTGGGCTGTAGCAATCTGGGACAAGATTTTTTTCAATAAAACCCAAGGCAGTGAGGCACCCATCAAGTTTTCCACCATGTCAGGTGCAAAAGTGTCTTTGGAGTTTTGGGAAAATCAGTTTTTAGTCACCATGAGCAAAAAGTTTGTATATCAGGGTCTCTAGCAATGAGGTCTGTCACTGCCTGTGCTGCAGAAACAAATCACACAGGAGGCAAATTGTTTACACAGAGCAAAGGGTCCAGCGCATTGTGGAAGATGTTTTTCTTAACATGCACCTTAGTTCCTCTGCTGTGCAGGGCTCCCCCTCTGACCCTGAGGACTGGGTTACCTGCTTAGCTCTGCCCTACAAAATGTGAATTTTAGCTATTCAACACAATGCATTGCTTCACAGGGTACAGCCTGGTTGCTTACCCTCCAACATCCAAAAATTGTTTGGGCCACGATGCCTTGGTGGGAAAAGTGTGGGAAGAGAAGATACCTGTACCCTGGGGGATTTTTTGCCCCTAGTGACCTGAGGTCTCCAACCCATCCTCGGCCCCTGTACCTGCCAGTGTGACCCACTGCCTTGGACAGATCTGGGGGCATCTGAGGCTGCCATGCTCTCCCAGCAGCACACGGTGCTCCCCAGGATCCAGCCAGCCTTGCTGCCCCAAGAGCCTGTACATTTGCCTCTCTCTGCCTTGCTTTAGAACCTGTTTTGTGTCCTCGAGCAGCTCCACTCCACTCCTCATCATTTTCAACTGCTGATCGCTACCCCAGGCAGTGCAGCATCTCTATTTTCCCTCGACCTGGCCAAGTTTCAGAGCTCGGCACCTGGTTGATAATCCCCTGGCTGCCCATCCCAGCGAGGTGCCAGCCTATGTGCCTGGCCACACACAACTGAACCATGCAACTTGGTGCGCCCTGCAAACTCCCCGAAGCCAGGAACTACATGGGCCCAAAAGAGACTGGGCAACCTCAGATAAAACCTTCAGCACCTTGGAAACAGGTGATTTGGGGTGAGTATGGATCTTATTTTTTCCTGGAGTATCTACCAACATTCACTCTTGGAGAGGATGCTGAGTGATGTGGACCTTTGGTCTTATTCCCTTATGGTCTTGCCTTCTCCTACAGAACTCAGTCACTCTTCCTTGACTGTGGAAATCAAGCCTCGCTAATTGCTTTCTGAGAACCTTTTCTGGAAAGCAGTGCCTGCAGTTTTAAGGATTGGCTGATTTCCCATCTTCTTGTGCCTTTTGGCATCTTTGATGTCAATTTAGGCAAGACAGATTGTGTGGGGTTATGATAGGTTGGGTTTATTTATGAGATCCTTGCTTGTAGCTCTTCACACAGCTTCTCATTTACCCCTGAGGTTTTACTACTTAAAATTTGTTGTCCCTACTAGGTATGAAGGGAGAGAAGAGCAGGCGCTGTTGCCCATCCTTGCATTCCTTCTGCATCGCAGCCGAGGGTTGTTACAACACCTCTTCTTCCTCTCAGCGTGCTGCTTAAGTTTCTTCCTGTTAATTATTACATCTCCTTTCACAAGCTGACTATAAAAGTGCCCACACAGGAGGGAAAGAGGACGCAGGGGGTAAAGATAAACCCTGAACCAGAACTGCTGACCTGCATCACTGCCACCCACAAGCCCCAGCTGAAAAAACTGCTGATTCGAACGGGAGCTGCACCCCTCAGCTCTACCATTGCCCCAGGCTGCCTCAGCCAGCTGCACTGGCAATGCCTGTGGAGGGTCAGAGCATGGACACTGTATGCTTCCCTACCATAGAAACCAGAATATTTTGTACTGGTAATTGTTATTTAAAAAAAAAACACAGGAAAAAAATATTAACAAGAAATCAGGGGAGTTTAAATAATGGTGAAATTACTTTTGTTAGGAAAACTGGTTCTGAGAAAGGTCTCTAAACACATTTTTATTAACAAACCTTCTGGCAGCTGTAGCAATCGCGTGTGGCTGTCAGCATGCCCAGCAAACCTCCCAGAAGTCCATGGATGACCATAGTCCTGCTGGAACGTATGCACCGGGTACATTATGTGTCTACCAGACATGTGCTCTCGGTTGCTCTTCACTGCTTGCATTTGCTGAAGGCCTTGGATGGTGGTGGAGATATTGAATTTCCCAACTGACCTCCCTGCCGCCTGGGAAGAAAGGGGAGCTGCAGCTCGGCGGAGGTTCAGGTTTCAGAAGTCTTCCCAATTCAGATGGGATTTTCGCAGATGAGCTCGATCGATATCAACTGATCCCAATGTTGCAAAAGCCAGTGAGGGTGGGAAAGGGCTGCGGGCAGTGCTGGAGCCTGTGGGAGCAGCTCAGGGGGCCATGACAGGCACCCATCAAACATACAGATTTCCTAGCACCTACTGCTGCAGTCCAGGAGCACATCAAACCTGAATGTGCTAATGTGCCAAAAATTAACTGGGTGCAAGGCAGAGGCTACACACACTTGTATGAACAAGCTCCGGGTTTGCAGTGCCAGTGACCCCCTGCGAGTGCAAGGCTCACCTGGGGCTGTGCCTGCAGCCTGCCTGCCTCAGCACGGAGCCTGCACCTTGCCGGGAGGGCACACGAGGAGAAACTATTTTTAGCTGATGTGGCAGGCCAGCTTAGTGCCAGCGGGACAGGGGGAGGGTGTGTGTGACACTTCTCACCCCCTCAGACTGCCTTGTGCTGAGGGGTTTGGAAAAATCACCATTTAAAAGGCAAATCAGTTGCAGTAACTCTTGGGAAGGGGGGGAAAGGGTGTCAGGTACTGTTTATCTCTCTGTCCTTTCTTGGTGTCAGAAGAATGGGACAGAAGCCAGAGCCACCTGGAACTGTAATTCTCCAGAAAAGAAGACATTGGCTGCCTGACATGGGCTTCGTACCCCTGCCACCCTCCTGCTCCTCCCAGACCAGAATGAATTTTTTTAAAAAATATATTTTGTGATGTGGCTTAATCTCCCAACACCTGCAGCTGAGGAGAGAGACAATGTCAGCCTCATGTGATGCAACAGGGTCTAAATTGGGGGTTTAATTAGATCCATTCCTTATCCTTTCTTGCTTCACATAGTTGTTCATCACCATTGACCCTCAGTCTTAATGTCCTTCCAGCAGTGGATAAAGTGATCAGTACAGGTAAGGACACTGGTCCCGAGCACACACGTGCACACACGTGCACAGGAACATGCACACCCACTGCCAGCTGCAGCTGTGGCCTCTTGGCCCTCGGTCCCTCCAGGCTGCCCTCAGGCTGCAGCGGACCCTGGGAAACAGGCATCCCTCAGCTGGAGAGCTGCACGGACACTATTGCTGTGGCATCTTTGTGTCACAGGCACGGCCTCTCTCCCTGCGCTTTGCCCCTTATGGCCCAACTCCACGAGCATGTTTCCTCAGCAGGCTGGCTGTTCTTAGCTTGTATTGCACCCCAGCTGACCTACTACCCGGCAGAGCATATTTACACACCCAAACAAACAGTTCAAAAAGCCCCACTGAACGGCTGACCAGAAAATGAATCAACAGGAGGTAACTAAAGAAAACCAAAACCTGTTACATCTGAAGCCCTGTGGGTTTTTTTTAAACTAACTCCCATCATATCTAACAGCTGAAACATTTTTTTGGATCACCTGAAGCCTGCAGGATGGGGAAGCAAAGGCTCCAGCCCCTCTGGACTCCCAGAAGGGCTCCTCGTGCACTGGGGTGGCTGTGCTCATCCGCTGTCCCCATCTGTGCCTGACATGGAGTGCTGTCTCCCTTTTTTTGCAGACCACATTTTTGTTTATTCACTTACCCAGTTTGTAAGCACCCTCGGTGTTGTTTCCCTTCAGCTGACCCCAGAGAGGGCTTTTGCCAGGCTCTTTGCTAAAGGTAGTTACAGATGTTCATGAAGCTCTTTCTGTTTCTGGGGGTTTGCTGAAGAGGGGCCCCTGATTTTGGCTTTTGACTCTGGCCTGTTCCCCTTTCTGTCATTTGAGCTGCTCTGCGAGATGTACATTCAGGACCTGCCACGGGAGGAAGGTGAGGATGCTCTCTTCAACAAACAAGGGATGCTCAAGGCTCCTTGGGACCTCCTCAGCCTCTCTGCTGGGTGCACATACGGCACCCCTGCCAGATGCAGGTGTCTCTGAGCTACCGTCACAGGGACCTGAGGCCACCAGGGAGGCCTCAGCTGCTGTTTAAGACAGCTGTGCACATATGCATCCACAGACAATACCTCCTAAAGGGAGGCAGGTTATACCCACCCTGTAAGCTACCAACAACAGTAACCTCCACCAGCAGCACCTACACGCTGAGCAGTGCCCTTGCTTTTCTCCAAAACCAGAGAGGTGTGTGCTGCCCGTCCCCCGCGGGCAGGGATTGTTGAGCCCGCTGCCTCTCTGCAGGGAGAGTGGGGAGCGGGGAGGAGCTGAGGCTCAGCACACCCTGCACCGCAGGGACCTCACACCCCAGCCAAACCCTGCGGCTCTCCGCTCACGCCAGAACCAGCTGTGACAGCGACTGTGCTTTCACTGCACGGCCACCTCCATGGGTGGCCTAAACCCCTCCTTGCCTCAGCTTAAGGAGCTGTTTTCTGCCCTGTGGAGAGTCCCAGGGCAGTGGTAGGTCCCCACGCAGACCCTGCAGGTGCCTTCCCCAGCCCTCTGTCATCTAACACTTCCCTCTGTCATCTAACATTTCCCTCTCTGACTGGAAGCATGGTCTGAAAAAAAAACAAGTGGGGAGAGAAGGCAATACCTGGTGAGGAGGAGGCCTCTGGCCCCGCCTGGAAGAGCTGCCCTCCTGGGAAGCGGGGGAAACGGAGCAGCAGAGGATGGAGCACGTCGCTGCAGCAGGGGCGTCCGGCAGCTCACCGCTCCCCAAGCACTCGGCTCCGCGTCCCTCCGCTAATGAAGGATCTGTTTGTGCCCAGGCAAGGGCCGCCTCCAGTGCTGGCACCTCTCCCAGGAGGGCCCAGCAGCCGCGCGTTGGCTCTGCTGGAGCCGTGCCCCTCTCCGCCTGCCAAGAACTTTTTCCCCTGGTGCACTCCAGAAGAGGCTCACGGGGCCCCACTGTCCTGCACAGAATAGATTGTCTTTTTTCCTCTCTTACAAACAATTACTTATGTTCTGAATGTTCATGGTCTGTGCTGTGGTGCCTGAGCAATCGTGCTGGCAGGCAGATGGCAACGGCACAGCGCGCGCGTGGGCCTGATCAGTTCAGCCATCACAGGTCCATACCGAACAAGTCCTCACTATCGCCAACGCCTAACAAGCACAGCCAGGCAGGGCTGTTTGGATTAACCGTTTTCAGCAGAAAAACACAAGTTTGTCAAAAACAACCCTGTCTGCAGGATCACTAAGTTAAAATTGTATACCAGGGATTCTTGGTTCCAGGGGGTCTGCCACTGGCAGGACATTTTGGCTAATATTTGACAGGCTGAGCATTCATCCCTCAACAGGCTCAGAAGGACAGTGTTTGGAGACCATTCTCTCCCCCAGTCCTGCCGAACAGCATTTGCCATGGATTGTCCAAGCAGGTGCCTTTTCTTCATAGCCATTTAAATACAGACCAGGCAGCCATCCGGAGGGCATCTGTACATCCAGCAACAGTGTGCACAACACACAGCCACCTACTCTCGCCTCCCAGTCTAGCTGTGCTCTTAAGTGGTAAAACTATAGCCATGATAGATTTATTACACAATCACTGACCTTTTCAGATGCATGATTTTTAGGTTTTTTTCCTTTAAGATTGAAAGGAACAAGAAATAATTCTGCGAAAATTATAGTATAGCTTGATTTTTCTGAATGTTTAGAGGAGATGTGAAAAGAGGGTATTGAATAAGACAGGGAAGGAGGCAGAGGAACAAAGGCTTGCTTATTAACAAATTAAATTGTTGATGGGCTTGGTGTATATATCCTGCAGTATTTTAAGTAATTGCAGGATATCTGCAATAGTTCTGGAGAGGAGCCTTTGAGATATGGAAACCTCTCCTCCTTCAAATATAAACAGAGGTCACAGTGCCAGCTAAGATTAAAATTGCCTGCTATTTCTCCCCTTGATGTTCTACTTCTCATTGTTTATAGCTTTGCCAATTCTGAATGATTTTGGATTGAAATTTTCTGTGTCGGATGTTTCTGCAAGGCTGAATGTTTCAGCAAATTCCCAGTGGGTCTGCTCCTGAGAATGAGATTCAGGAAATGAATGCTGGTTTGTGATACTCTAACTGTAATTTAATTGAGAAACTCATGGGCTAAAATATATTGGAAGGGTGAACACACTATGCTTTGCCATATTTTAGGATGAAGGAAGAGTTTGTTTGCCATCTCTTTCTATGTGATATAGATGTGTGACTTCCCACCACAAATTGTTTATCCATGCAGGCCTCTATAAGGGGAATAAATTTCAACTCTTTAGTGCTGCCATTGTTTTTCTCACATCTGCTCTTCCCTAAAATGAACAGCACAATACGGAGCCTCTTTGGTCTAACTCCCAGAGCCCTCATTAACCGAAGATCAGCCATTCTGTATTGAGGCCATCAAGATATGAGAAGTTTTTTGCTACAGATGTTGGCGTTTTCTCATGAAAGATGGGAAAAAGCACAAGGAGGGAAAGAAGCTCTGCATAACAGCCCAACTGCTAACTACCCGCTGGGTGTTTGTATATATGTTATTTTGTGTATTGTGCAAAGTAGATCATTTGAACTAACAAATTGGCTAAATACTATTCCCAGTGCAATATTCACCTATTTGTGTTTCAAGAACACCCCTAACAAACTCTGTGAGAGTGGCTCTTGTATCCTTTGATTTGGTCACTCGGGCAGAGGGCACCAGCTTCTGGAACAAAACAAACACAGCCCTGATCATACCTGGAGCTGTTTCTGAACAATAACCAGCAGTGGCACCCCAGCACACCACTAACCCAGCTTGAGCAGTGCTCGAGAAGTGTTTCCCTTTACCTTTGTGTTCCCTTTGCTTTGTGTACTCTCTTGAACAGAGCAGTAACGATAAGCAGAAACAACCTTTGTGAACACAGCAGTGATGACCTGTTTCTGATCTTATGAGTGACATGGATCACTTCTCTGCCACTTATTTAACCAGTTCAAAGATCAAGTAAAGCATCAATGTCCATGGCAAGTTATCATTTCAGCAGAGAGGTTAAGCTGCTCCTCGTTTTACTGTTTTCCTTTGTTGTTTACTTACTTCTGGGGGAATTCACTCAATATGAGGCAGAAACCGGCAATGCTGACATTCCTATTGAAAAGCTTTGTGAAAATATTAACTTAGAGATTGCCCATTTATCCCTTGTTCTTTTGCTATGTTCCTGATCACCTCAGTCAAAACTGCTTTTCATTCTCATCACTGGCAATGAGACTGTGGAGAGAATCTTCACATGGATCGCCCCTTGGTGCTGTTTTTTTCTTATTCCTGTGCAAGCCAGTTCATCTCCACATGGAACATTACGAGGCAGCACTAATAATTAAATGCCTGGGAGAGATCCGTGGCTGGATCCTATTCATCTGCAACAAACAGGCAATACCCAAGCCTGTGTGTTAGACAGGAACACAGAGAGGGAAAACCTGGTTTGTCAGTAAATGTGATATTTCCCATTACTTCTGATTATTCAAAATATAGGTTAGTAATTTTTGAAAGAGCTCGTTCTGTATACAAACCTCTCTGCAATCATTTTTACGTATCAGTCATATTAAAAAAAGGATACTTCCCCATTTGAGGCATATACTTTTTAAGCTTGATTTTTCTCAGCTTGATTGAACTCAGTGCTCTTGAAATCAGTGTATCAGGGATGAATCAAATTTCTCAACTTTATCAAACAAGTATTTGAACCATTTACTATGGTTACTTTCAGCGAGGAACTTAAATCACCTGGCAAGGACATATAAAGCCATTCAAACATGAACAATTAAGCCAAGTGATGGATGTAACTTTATCAGAAAACATAAGATTAATAAAATTTGCATGGAAAATTGAGTAATTTGCACTAATTAGAGACTTATCAGAACTGGAAAATAAATAGGTTCCTGAGAAGGGCTAAGAGGAGAAATCACAAGTAACAGGGCAATAGATTGCTGTAATTCTCATTTTCTTTGCACCATCTGCCCACTCCAATTTCCACATGAGGAAGTTACATATAGTTTTCACATTCACTGAACAGCAATGGGTTACAAGTTGCATTGTTTTGTCATTCCTGCAGTCACTACTCTCTTCTTGATCAGTTCATACCTATTCTACAATATCTACAGCTACTTTTGTCACTATTGAATTTGTCCAAGCGACTACTGCCCCAGCCACCTTCTACAAATAAAGGCAAAAAAGAATCACAGTATTCCTGCAAATGCAAAACGTCACATTTTTAATGCACATTTTGTCATAGTCACTGCCTAACACATTACCCAGACCTTGGTTTACACATGCAAACACAAACAGGGAAAAGACAAACACATGATACTTGCCAGCCTAAAGCATGGGATCTCTGTGGAATGCCGAAGCGCCAGCCCTGCTCCTACAACGGAGCCTGTACCAAACTGAGAGTTGGTGGTAGGAGTTTATTAAGTTACCTAAAGGTGTAAAGATTAAATAATGTGTTTGACTTTATTCTTGCAAATAATTGCAGATAATAAATACACATTAAAAAACATTAACATATACTGTACTAAACCCACACATTCTAAGCAAACAAACTCCTTCCTTTAAGTACATACTTACCCCATGTTACCAAAATGCACACTCCACCTGGTACAAAGTCTTGTACAAAATTATTAGGTTACCAGTACTTAGATGTGCTCTATCCTTTCTTTATGAGAGATGTAACAATGCAGATACTGCTCAGCTGCAGTTACTAGAGTTTTTCCTGATAAAATAAACTTGTGGTTTTGTCAACACTCTTTTTTCTTTTTTTTTTTCGAGTTTAATTTCTCCCCTATGAATCTGCTGTGGGATTCAGAGAAGCATCTTTAAGATATGTTTGTACAAGGGTATTGGAGGAATCCAGACCCTCTTTTCTGCAGCCACAAATGCCTTTCTGGCATCACACCTCTGTGGTGCAAGTGACCTTGCATTTTGTAAGCCCTTGCAAAAGGCACTCTCAGGCCTTTCATGTTGCTAAGCGCAATGCTGCAGAGTGACTGCACATTAGAAGCTGGTAAAAATAAGCTGCGAAAGATACAGCAGAATGCCAGATTCCTCCATCGCAGCACTGGCATGTCAGACCATCTCCTGTTTTCCCAGAGTCATTACACGAAAGCCCTCAGCCTTCCTGCAGGATTCACTCCCTTGTTCAGACATTCAGGGTACCACCCAAAGCATTTGACACAGAGCACACCTAGTTTGGATAGCTTTTTTTTTCTACGTAGATGTTTAAACTATAGAAATTTGCACAAAGAAATTGAAGGGAGTTATTAAAGTAGAAAATACATTTGTTTAAAATACAGATTCAAAACATCAAACACATTCACTCACTATTTCTTCTCAGTTATCACGAAACTAATGACAATTTTTTTCATTCCTATATTTAACCTAGAAAGCATGTTCTTAACAAACTGCAAGACTGACTAATAAAATATGATATCAAATTTAGGACAAAAACATTTGTCATTGTGCAACAGTGAACAGCAATTTAGACAGATAAGAATTCTAATCCAGTATCTCATAAAACCATTATGTAAAGCAAGACATTGATAAGCACAACAAATGTGCACTAAGATAGAGATGACAAATACGAACATTAAAGAACTTAAGGACTCAGATAAGAAACTATAAAAAAGAATTTTTTTTATGAGCAACAAGAGGAAAATATGCCCCCACCCCGGGAACAGAAGCATTTGTTCTCAAACTCAGTGCTCTCTTGCGAGAGGATTTAGGTAATCTTTGAATATTAAGAGAAAGAAATCAACTCACCCTGTTTGTGCTATATTTATAATGCATGACTACTGTTAAACATATTTTTGTCCATATGGAAAAAAACAAGCAAACAGAAATTCTAGAGATATATAGATAACATGCTCTTTCCTTTTTTACAGCAATATGCTTCCTCAGGTTAAAGAACAGGATACCCTAAGGCATTCTCTAAGCTATTCATGCATAAAATCACAAAAGGTATACCTGTAGATCAATAAACTGTTTATTTCCAGGAAAAAAAAAGTAACATCATTAGTTCAGGGAAATTCAGGTCTCATTTGAATCAAAGACCAAATACCAACTGACTTCAGTGACAGGAGGAGCTGGCTTTCAGGATAAAAAGCCATCAAGCTACATAATGTTTTAGAATGATCATTAAGGTTTAGCCTGTAAGGATTTCTCAGTATCATAGTGCATTTAAGTTTCTTCTTTTTTCTTTTTTTTTTTTCTTTAACTTATGTATACTGATTACAGATGACCAGGTCCTGAATCCCTCAAGTCAAAGGAACACATTACATGCATTGACTGTTCTTAGCAGGATAACCCACAAATCAGTTATTCAGCATATAAGGAAGTAGAAAAAATAATTTTAATTGTTCTTCAGTACCTTGTTAGAAATAGGCTGTACTGTTCCCAGCACTCAAGGCTATGGAGTTTAAGATAGGGCTTGTATTAATAAAAGAGGGAGTATCAGTGTGAAAGAACTCCAAAATAATGCAATTACTTGGAGATCTGAGAAGGGGGAGGGTGGTTGCAATGTAGACAATACCAGTTTAATTCCTTGTTAGGTTTGCATGATCTTTTCTTTTTTTCGCATGGTTCAACCCCTGTTTAATGCAGGGCATGTGAGATTTGGCAACAGATCTTGCAGATAAGGAGAGTTGTTCTGCTCTGAGAAGTGCAGGCAGATCTGAAAGCAGTGGAAGATTACCAGGTCTGCTCTTCAGCAAAATAAAAAGCCACAGCGTGAGTAATCCTATCTTCAGTCATCAAAGAATGCATTTGAGTCATTCTCTGAATAATGATGGGATTACTCATGCAGGTAAGGTTAAGAACATGTTTATGCTGAACTAACACATCTGGACAGAAGCCATAGTATTTTAGGGGGACTACAGGAGAGATGGGGAGTGTAATAGGACATGGAGTAACTGTTTTAAGCAGAAAGAG